>JABKKP010000533.1:0-11645 GCA_013624355.1 Fusarium caatingaense
ATTTAATATACTAGTTAAACCTTGTAAGTAAGTAAGAGTTAGTTATTTAAGTCTAAATCAGATTAAGCTAGAGAAGTTATAATAAGAAAAGAAGATAAAGAGAATAGAATCTAAGCAGAGGACAGTAAATAGCTACTTTATCCCAAATACACTAAAGAAAGACCTTAGGAAATCATTTCCCCTGGAAAATCAAATCTTATCAACAGTTAAATTCTCATAGTAGCTGAAAAACCCAAACAAGCTCATGTAGCCAATACTCGTCCGCCCTCTCAGTCCCAACCGCATTTTTCAGAAGCACATCATACATATATAAAATCGCGAAACAATCCTTCAAGTACTTCTTCAAACTCTCTCGTGCCTTTTGCTGGACTTCATCCGACCCATCTGCCAATGGATCAGTAATCGCCATGTCCCCTTCAAGAGTACCGTGACGCCGACCAGCAACCCACGACTCAGTAACCCCGAGAGAGTGCCAAAAAGCTCGATGCGGAATATTCTGTGCAGGAAAGTCATAATTCTCAAGGGAGTGGTTGCTTAGGAATGACAAAAGCTGTTCAACAGATAATAATGGCACTTGATTCCCTCCACGAGACCTGACAACTTCGATGAGGTTGAGGAATATGTACATTTGCAACGCCACGCTGGCGACGAGATCTAGTCCAAAGGCGTGACCCCAGTGGAGACCTCGCAGGTGTGAGATTGGAACCTCGTTGGAAAGACGTACAAGCGCAGATAAAGCCTCCCGACGAGTAGTTTTGTCGTCGGCCGTAGCGGCTACAATGACCAACATCTTTGCCGCGTCTGCCAGGTTGGCATCTGCGGTGCTGTAGCTTGGCTCGCCATCGCTATCTGGGTTCTTTGCTCGGCGTTTCCAGTATCCAAGGTCCTGATGCGACGAATTCAGCGGGTTGTGAAGAGCGGAGTTGTCCTCATGAGTATCGAGATTGAAGTGACGCTCAGCGAAGTAGAGGACGTCGTCGGAAAAGAGCTTTTTATCAACCGATTCTGGTTTATTCTTGGAGGCCTCTGTATTGGAAAATTCACGAATAGTTGCTAAGATGACCCGACTAAAGTGGCCGATAACTGCTTCTTGCTTGGGCAAACCTAGCGCAGCGAGATTATATTTTCTCCCTTCGTCAGCTGCCGTCAAGGAGAAGTGAGGAGCAAGCAAGTGCCATGGGATCTTGTGGTCGAGATGCATTTCAGATTGTCTTGATGAATGTTGTTTCTGTTGACTTTTATTAAATGGCGGTGTGAGCAGACTTGGTTTATAGAATCTGAAACTATGCGCGTTTCACCTTCGACATTAAGTTTCGTCTATTAACACTATAAAAACACCATGAACGCGTTTCACATTCTGTATATAGAGGCATTCCTTTTATATACATATACTTAATATTAGATTGTAAGAGTATACTTAAACACAATTAACTAACATCTATTATAGCAATAAATAGGATCTTGAGAGTTATAATACCAATTAGCATTGTATTTTTAGACAATTGTGCCTTTAAAAATTTCATTCTAGTAGGCCAATGCTTACTATTCAATAGTACAGTAGAGGATTTCCACTAACTATAATCCGAAATAGATGCCCTTGATTGATTGCTATTTAACATTCCACTTACGTCCGATTTAAGCTCTAGCCTCCTCTGAAAATAGCTTCTCGTCTGGAAAACGAGCATCACCTTTTTGCCACGGATGGTCAATCTCGACTTGTCTAATCAGATCCGCAAACTTTTCACTCCTTGGTTTGATGTCATATGCAAAGTCGCGAATATGAGCAATCATGCCGGGAGTGATGCTGATCTGAGGTTCAATCTGATTGCCACGCCCGTCAACAGCCTTCTTCATATTGAACGCCGACAAAAGGCGTGAGATACTGATAAACAGGCTCTCATCAGCGAGGTAACGGCCAGGACAAATCCTGCGACCGAACCCGAACGCAGCAAAATTGGGATGCGGCTCATTTCGTGGTTTCAGACAACTATCTGGATCAAAGGAAGATGGTTCTGGATAGATCGATGGGTCATGAAGAAACCACCATGTCGCTGGTATAAACGTTGTCCCCTTTGAGAAGACATAATCCTTATAGTGAACATCTTCCTCGGCTGTGTGGACGACTCCCATCGGAAGGACGGCCATCCATCTGAGTGTTTCCTTGACTAGCGCATCGACGTACGGAAGTCTATCACGATCCTCAAAGTTAGGAAGCCTATCGGTCCCGACAACGGAATCAATCTCTAGCTGTGCCTTCTTCTGGACATCTGGGAATAGCAACATGGCTAGTACAAAACTACTGATGGCTGAGACAGTAGTATCAGAGCCTTTAGCATACATGACTGCGGCGGTTTGCTTAATCCCAAGCTCGGTCTCTTCATCCACGTTGCCATCATGTTGCTTGATAAGAGAAGAGACATATGATGACTCGTATGATTGTTTTCTCATTTGTTTTTTTGACAAATTCAAATGGCAATTCAATCACCATGCGCACTTTGGTATTCCAGTCTCTGGCTATTCGCTTGAAGGACAGTCCTGGAAAGGATTCTGGCAAATACCCAAGTATCGGCAGGTAATCGACCGGCCAAGTCATGGGGATGAAGGCAAGTGCAAAATTGTGCATCATTTGGTCTACCAACAGGGCCAATGGATCGGGTTTGTGTGGTTCGACGGTATAGCCGTACGTCTACTTCAGAATTATAGCACTTGCTTCACTGCAGCAGTAGCATCAGCAAGACATCGGGGATAAGTAGGGTCAGGCACTTACGTTTTGATGTGTGTCAACAGCTTCTCAGGGCTTTCCATGATCTGCAATAATAATCGATGCGACTCGACGTCTTGAGTATCTCTGAATCGGGATGCAATAGTCTTGGTGCCCAGCTGTTGATGAACCAACTTCCGCTGTTGTTTGAAAGTCTTGTTGTATGGTAGGACAGTGAGGAACTGATTATAGCCGCACATCTCGTTTCCAAAGATGAACTGTGGCCGTGCTGAGGTCTTTGTTGATGTCTTCTCTAGGATAGTATTTGCAATATCACGGTCATGTATTATGACGAGGGATTGACCAAGAATGGAAACATGGCTCAAAGGTCCGTAAAGGTCTTTGAACTTGATCCAATGTTGGTATTCCGGGGTGGTCCCATCTGGCAAGTCTCTCAAGTTGCCCAGGAAAGGGAGGTGCTTGGGACCAGGAGGGAGATTCTTTTGAGGTCTGGTGCGAATGTAAAGTACTGTGAGGGCAGCTCCCACAAGAATCAGGAGTGCCGAAAGCATGGCGAAGCTTGTTTGGTCTTGCTATGTGATTTACTTGAAGGATATACATCAATCAAGGGATCTACAAGGGTTGGTGCAAACTCCTTTTGCTCTGAGATAGTGGCGGGATCTGTAAATATACATTTACTCCTCCAAGCCACAAACAATTGCACGTCACGTTACTTTATCGCGCAATATGCTGAACCTCACTTTTGTCAAATCACGACGAGGCCGTGTCCGTTTTATATGAATGTATTGGTCCTGGTAAGGTATCCCACGTCTTGATGTCTCATATCATACCCTATCAGGCGAGCCATTCATCGAGTAGAGGGTTACAATTGCGCTTGGCTCAGAGGTCTGGTGCGTCATGTGCTACTTATCACTCAATATTGTACAGGGATGTCACAGATGCATCAAGAGAACACTGGGCTAGGTAATTGATACAACTCTCAGATTGGACCGGTTGGCCCTATTATTGTGGAAACCCGCATGAAGAAATACTACCTTGTTGAGAAAATCCAAGGTTCTGGATTGGGCTGATAGATATAACTGGATGGCTGCAAGTGGGACGTTCCCACGGTTTGCATTGCATATGTGTTGTAACAACAACTCAAATTGCTCCAGCTTGTAGCTAATCAGAACTTTGCTGATCATCGTACCATCTGCAGATCCGAAAATGATGCAGAACCCGACATGAATGCCTTGTGCAATAACGAAACACTACATGAGGTATTCGGGGATGCAAGGGTGCAAAACACTATCGGCAGCGCTTTCTAGGAGTCCGAGAAGAATTAAACCATCAAGAAACTATAGGTTACGAATTCAAGAACAAGCAAATGATTCCTTCTGGGTGTGGTTCCACAGCGTAATGTAGAACAACCAACCAACATCAATCCAAAGTGGCCCGTCAGCCTCACCGCAAGAAAAATGAGACATAACAAGAGCCAACAGGTGGGGGCTGTTGACTTTTAACTTTTGCAATAGCAAAAAACCCTATTAAATATCACAATCATGAAGAATAGTAAATAGCCGTTTACATACTGGCAATTATTTTATAATATAAACATGCATTTTATGTTCTCTCTTTTCGCTTTACCTACTGCCTTTATCTTAGGTTGGGCCAAGTGCTACAGCAAGGTGGGGTAGTGAGACATTACTTAGCTCTCGCCAAATATAACAGGTTCGGGCGCCAGGAGTGAACAGTGGCTAGCTGAAAAGTCAAGATAAGCAGGGATAGTGAGACATTACTTGGCTCTCGCCAAATATAACAGGTTCGGGCGCCAGGAGTGAACAGTGGCTAGCTGAAAAGTCAAGATAAGCAGGGGTAGACCTCTGCAATTATGGTCTACAGCCGGCTGAAACTACCTTGGAGTGTTGCGCGTGGCGGTGGTAACCAGAACACATTGAAGCTGAATGTAATTCTAGAATCCTTTCGGACTATTTGTTCTCCCTTGCATTACTTGTGGACATTATTATTGGACGGCATCTTCTGTTTATAAGACATTATTACTATTGACTCCACCAGAGGCTGAGATGTTGGCCTCCCAGAACAGCCCGGCATCATGTGAATGAATGGTCCTTGAAAGCCGAGGGGCTCTAAACTGGTTGTATAAATATCTGTTGCATATCTCTATGGACAATGGTTTATTCCATCTATCATCAGTTCAGTGCTGCTTGACGAAACAAAAGCCTTCTCGCTATTGACCTTTCTCAATCCAAGCTTATTGGTTCTCCATATAATTCTTTTTTCTCCAACACCGACAACATGGCCATCGGAACAATGACCTTTCCCTTATACATCAAGAAGATGCCTGACAACATGCGCTTCACAGTGACCGAGGTAAAAGGATTTAACCCACCTAACAACGGAGAATGGTACTATCATCATGTGAGTTCAAGTGATACAAAACCGAAGGAGTCATCCCTGCTAACCCGGAGCCTCAAGAGTTGTCCAGCAACGCCATTTACTGTCGACCTCAACAAGCGGGAGGGCTTCATTGGCGAGTTTTGGTTATCTCCTAACTCTATATGGCAATCTGGCCAAGGACCCAAGTTTGAGGTCAGGTTTACAATTGAAGGCACCTCGCCCTTGGGAGTGACATCGTCTCGCAACGGGTGGCTTACAATCTCAACCTCAGAATGGGGTAGGGTTGGGCGCCCGGATAACGGTCTGATAACATTTGTCTTTGACGGCAGCGCCGCCGATAACCTTTTGTTCAGCACTCCTATCTTGACGTATCTGGATGATTGTAATGTTGTTGTTGAGTGGTTGAAGGATCGGAGCGCTGTAGGTATGACTATTACGTCTGACAAGACTATGGTTAAGCAGTTGTGTGAGTATGCAATTGGAGGTATTCTGACGGCTCATGAGAAGGCGGCTGGTTGGGTAGTCGGAAAAGTGTGGTAGTGTCAAACTTGTTCAAGTTTGGTGTTTGGCAATAATTGCCAGCTTGAGTGGCCTCAGACATTTTGATTGACACGTTCAATATCGGTGGCGGCTACCAAGATCATTAGCGACAACAAGCCCTTCCGTCTAGGACTTTTTTTTCCCTTTCTATTTCAGCGTGTCTACGATAGTAAGGAGAAGATAAAGTGAAAGATTAACCCATACCCGTCAAACCACTATCTAAACTGATAATCTAATGATATCTCCCTTAAGAAACAATAACATGTCTCCCCTCTATAACCAGAATGTCAATATGATCTAGATGTAGCTTCTCTAGGTCTCGTCCTGCATCTTCCCTCCTTGTCTCTCTCCCTCCTTCCTTCTCTCCTAATTCGTTTGTGGCTGTGTCTACCGTGTTACATCCATTTACCATGCGTCCCAGCATAGTTCATTCAGTCGCGCTTGGCCTCGCTGGCCTCCGGGTCGCTGAAGCAAGTGTTTGCAAACCCCGGTCTTTGTGTAAGCTCCCAATCTGATGTTACAGATCAAAGTTAACCAGATTATATTCAGCATCTGATATTTCAAGTATCAAATCAACAACTTTGGTAGTCTCAGAAACAACAGGCTCTGATTTCCCTTCAGAGTCTTCCATCGTCAGCTCGATTGCTGTTTCAGTAGTTGCAACTGAAGTTGACACTACCACTACGGACGCATCTGCTGAATCAACCACAACTGTCATATCCGCTTCTACTGAAATCACTTCTACGACAGAGTCAACAATTATCACCCAGACCACAGCTTCCACCGAGATTGGATTCACCGACACAACCACGGCCCCAATAACTGCTATAACCGAAGCGACAACTACAACCACGGCAGAACTCCCAGTCATCACAGCATTTCAACTCAAAGGCTCGCGAGGCTCCGTGGAGAACAACTTTGTTTATTCCAATCGTCAATTGAATAGCTACCTGCTTTTCTCTGGTGACAAGCCGAACTATTCCCCTGCTGTGTTCAGCATCGAAGCATTGACGGGCCACCTTTTGATCGACAACACACTGCTCATCTGTGCGACTTTCTACGCTGGCTCAGACATTGCTACACTTGTTCCATGTGACAATACCCCGAGATTCGCAATGGTTCCTGTCGTTTGCGCCCCACCTGTCAAAGATGGAGACATCTTGAAATGCAGTGTGTCAGCCCTGTCTTGTGTTGAAGACTTTCACGATTACGAATGCACGGAAAATGGGGAGATACTTACCGACACATCGACGGACTTTAGTTATTCCGCTAACCAGTATTTCGCTGTGATGGGACAGATTTCCAATGGTGTAGGATTTGTGGTTCACGCATTGTAGTTGAAGGAGGAAGGGACAGTACTAAAGCATTTCTTTCGTTCGCAGTATCAAACAAAGATACCGCCTATAATTTCACTCTTGGGAGTATATAACAAAATTCTAATTATGCCCATCTTTCCCATCAGAATAAGGTCCATAGCGCCATCTCTTGTGGTTTTCTTCGGCCCACCACCTGACGAGAAAGGCACCCTCCTCAACCCACTTGGATACTCCCAATCCATATTTACTTTCCACATCGCTCAAAAATGAAACAAAATCGAATCCCTCGACAGAATCATGCTCAACTGGATCCGCAGTGATATTACTTAACCGCCATTTGACATTGTCAATAATTGGGATAACAAGGTGGCGTTCAGGATAGCGGGCATCACGGGCAGTTACCATAGCCCTACCAGGATTGACAACGACAAACTGCCAATTTCCCTGACCTGTTGCATTATTGACCTTTTGCAACGGCCGAATAAGAGACTGCCCCTCGTAATTCCCAAGCAGGTCCAAGGTAGCTTTCCGACTTGCAGTATTTAACGAGTCAGTTTCAAGAAGAAGGTCAAGGATGGTTGGCAGAATTTGCGATGAATGAACCGGGTCACCAATACTGAAGGGGGGCAGCAGAGGATGAGAGATAACCAGAGGCACATGGTCGATGCCAATACTGGGGTTATAATAGGGTGATACGGCATCATTCTCAGGCATTGAAATTCCGTGATCGCCGACAAAGACAATCAAGGTTTCATTTGCAACACCCTGTTCATCTAATAGATTCAAGACCGTACTCAACCATCGATCATCATAGCCCTCTGTATTGATATAATGTGAGAGCATATCAAGACCACGGGCGGCTAGTGGAACATATTTCTCTTTGGCTGGCATCTTGTATGCGTGGTGGCTTGTTGTTGTAATGTGTGATAGAAATATTCTCGTATCGTCCTTTTCGGCGTTGATGAAGATATCGCGGAAATAGTCCTCAAGAGGATCCTCTTCAAAAGCAAAAGCGTTGATTTTCGGTAGATTCACTAGTCCATGGGTGGCGTTTTCTGAACGCAGCCACTCTTGTCCAATAAGATGCTCTTCGGGAAATCCGAGGTTTTGCATCAACTCGTGCTGGTGATCGTATTCCAGAGCAGCAGCTGAGTAGAAAAATGACTTCCACTTTGACTTGGCAAACGGGCGTGCCTTGTCGTCGGTGGTATCCGGTAAATTGTTCAAAGCTTCGAAAATCTGAGCTAAGCAAGGCTGATAGATATGATGCGAGTAGTCGACATTGAAATCTGCTAATAGAGGTCCGATGCCGCATAGGGTGCCGACAAGACTCTTGAAAGTAAAAGTGCCAGTTGTATGCGCATTGGTAAAATGGATACCACCGCGCTTGGTCTTCGATTCCTCGGCATGGTAGAATCCATCGTCGTAGTCTCCGGTGATATAGTTGGCGGTAGGCGTTAGACTGGCTAGCCGATCTTTCGCTTCCTGGGACAACTCTCCGTCAGGGAAAGTTGACGCCAGACGATTCCAAATCAACTCGTTCTTCTTGATAGGAAAGACGTCATTTCGTGTGCTTTCGAGGAAACATAAGATGACATGCTTAATCGGGACATCTTGCAGGCGGTCTTTTATTTGAGACATGACATCCTGATCTAAATTGGATATCCTCAATGGATCAGCGTTAGAGGTATAATGGTCTCTTCCGTAGTGCCAGTCTTCGAATCCGCTCAGAATTTTATCTTGTGGAAGCCAATCAAAAGATGTAGTATTGGTGAGTGCGGTTTGATTATCCCATGTGCGCTGAATGCCTACACCGTGAACAGAAGGCAAAACGTGAAGGGTCGGCCCAGATCTCAAATCTACTAATGGTACGAGCGCTGCTGTCCAAGAGAGGAAAATAAGTGATTTGTCGTAGGGTCGGAAGAGAGCTGCCATCACAAGCATCAACAAGAAAATCACGGTCATAGCATACGATGCATGTCCCGCTAGAGAAATCAACAAGACGTAGAAATGCGGCATTGATCGCGTCTCGGGATTCCCAGTGTGCTTATCCCAATCATTGCCATCTTTGGACCATTCTTGTTCTGGTTGACCCTCGATGTCAGATTTAGATTGCGAAAGCGGAATGTACTGGTTTCGGTGGCGACATCCACAGCGTAGCAGCCGCAAGGCTATATTCAGTGATTTGTTGACAACTTCAGCTGAATACCCGTGGATCCGGTAGCAAGGTATTTGGAAAAGCCAGCTCAGTAGGATGTTGCCAAAAAGCACAGATATAAATGCGAAACTACCTGAAAGCATCAGGGCTTTGGAGGATGGATCGGACGGCAGGGAGATATTGCTGAGATGAATTTCGGAACCGGCGACGATGTAAAATGAGACCGACACGACAGCAAGTCCTGCATTAACGAGTATTAAAATAGCGGCTAGGCAGAGGACGCAGATTCGAGGCACGAGAGACAGGTCCCTAGACCATTGATCGAGGAGAAGTCGGATAAATGTGAGAACAGCGACATCTTGAGAAACAAAAGAGTGACCCCATCGTTGTAGGAGATTTTCGTTAACGGCGTGAATGTGATCGTAAACATGGACAGTTTTGGCGCTCCAAACAGCGAGAGCAGTAAAGGTAAAAATGAATCGTCGAGTAGGAATCGGTACGAGTTTTAGAAGAGCGCGGGTCAGTACAAGAGTAGTCTGTAACCATGTCAAGTTCTGGGTCATGGTCACCAAGAAAAGGCTTAGGCTCGAGTCCCAAGACAACGAAAAATAACAGAAAAGGGGAAAGAAAGAGAAGAGGAAATGATGCTTTGCCAGATCTCAAAGCTCGAAATTCTGAATTTCAATTTAGATGGCCTGAACACGAGCTTGTTCACCAATCAGAGACGTTTCAGTTACGCTTCATAAAGGGGAATCAATCGTGTGACTGCTCTAATAGGATGGGGCCGGGGCCGGGTATCGGCAACGACCTAGTCAGACCTAAGCTAATGGAATTGGTCTAGACCCACATGGCTAGGCTGCTTGGACGTCACTAGGCTAATTCTGACTTTAGGCCTCATCAAGTCTGTCAACCAACAAACGCCTACATCCTTGACCGCACTCTTACTAAATGAGATCCACCACAGGGGACGTATGAAATCACTAGGCTTAATGCCGCAAGTGTAAGGCACTGCCCTCCTTTTATTTTCTTTTTCCAGTATTTGAACTACAGAGGCTAGTGCCTGACAATACATATACATGTACCAAAATAAAATAGATTTCTCTCCTAGGCGTGATCTGCTATTAAACTGCCTTGAGCAATTGTCAGACCTAGTCTATTTAAATAATGCCTTGAGACTTGGCAATCAGGCTCGGACTAGCGGGCTATAAAGGAGGCTTGAAAGCTGACAGCTGCATAGGTGGACTGCACAAATGACATGCGATCTTCCTATGACAGCGCAAACTTGCAAACTTTGATTGGAGAAATGGAAAATGGTAGGCACATACCTGCCATGTATTTCAGCACACCAATGGGTAACATCTCTGGCCTGCGTAAGCTTAGTCTGACCATTGCCACATCAATAAGGCTCTGCTGATGTGTCTGATTCGTCTCTCGGCGATTTCCAGAATCTCTCAAACACAGCATCAATCTCACCGGCATACAGGATTATGTCATATCATCGACAGTTACATCTATGCTTTAATCTCATTTTATGTTACATTACAACTAACAAGGTCAAACACGTGATGGATCAAACTGTTGCGGTGCAGGCTCTTGCACTACGTCACTTTTTTTTAAACTCTTCTACCGGTGAATGGGCCATAGAATAGAAGCAATTTTTAATTTTGTTCAAAATCGTGGTTGTTACAACGATATTGATACCCTTGCCTTGGCGTAAAGAGAGGTGCCAACAGTATAACTGAAGCTTACTCTGTAACTTCGCCTGATATAGATTACTTGACCTATATTAAACTTAGCATATGTGACACGTCTAGACTCTTCTCTTGCATCTTCCTAACGATTTTAACAGGTATTATGTCATTTCTATCTAGAGCTTTAGGATTAGCAACATATTGCAGAAGCATCTTTGTGACGCCGACAGTGGTATGAAGAGGTGACCCACCGTCGGATAAACGAGCAGTTGAGCGTGGGGTAATGAGTTTGTCGTTGTAATAGACGTTGTATCTACAGCAAGACACTGGATTGAAGTTTTTATTTTAGAACGGACCGGTAGCTTGCAGGGTGCTATTGAGGAGTATCGACGAATCGGTTTTCTTTGTCTTCCTTTCGAAGGTCTAAGAGTTGCAACCAGAAAACAATTGAGTTGGTATAATAACTAGAAAGTCAGGCTAACAGAAAAGTTTAAGAAGAGCTTAACCGTTCCAGTCCTCTCGAATAATAAGTTATAGCATCTAGAGGCTCAAAGCTTCTTACAGACAATGTCCTGTAGGTCTGATTATTAGCTGAGGTTTTTTCTTCCTACCTTTAATTTGCAGTGTTTCCCTTTACGAGTCTTGATTAGCTATTTTATGCAGCTGGCAAATGGGATAGCTCGGAGCGTTTTCCCTTATATAACAGGGATAGTAAATCTGTTCTTAAGTTATAAACATATCTAATAAGAAACTTAATCTATTAGCAGTACCTTTTACCTACTAAACTATATATTAAGATTTTATCTTAATAACCTTAGTAG
>JABKKP010000534.1:0-63833 GCA_013624355.1 Fusarium caatingaense
AATCTGGGGTAACAGCCGGGGGAGCGGGGGGAAAAGAACAGCTGTTGTTTAGTGTCTGCTGGTTTATTTTGTCATGCGGGGTTGGGATAATAGATAGAATGACGCAGTATTGAGTGCGGAGAAGATGGTAGCTGGTGGTTTACAGTAGAACTCAACAATAATCAGGTATGCAATTACTACTATATTGGGGATCTATGTACCTGTATACACAATCATACAATTAACAATGACACTTCCTTCTGTACCACAGTTGCACAAAAGATACAAGGACTCGACGGTTAAGCGTTCAACAACCGAGGAAACCCGCCATGAACCGCCGACTTACTTCCACGGCTCAAACGTCTGACCTCAACCAATCAGCATCTCACGTCTTTACCGTACGAGCTCTACCATTGGCCAATTCCTTCGGTAATGCTTCTCTTTAACCAAGGTCTTTGCTGACATGAAGACGTCAAGTGCTGAACCCCCAATTTGTAAGTGTTTTTGTCAAGTCCCCTAGAATACCGTACGGTTTTAGTAATGGAAAGAATAATGTTGATTGCTCGGTTACCGAAGTTGGAGTCGGTGATCGAGTTGATGGTCAATGAAGCTTGCCACCTGCAAGAGAGATATAGATGAGATGCCAATGGTCTTAACATTTACAAGATAGGATATTTCCCTTCTGGAGCAGGCAGTAAATTCTTTATTATTATCTATTTCGTTGGTGTTTATCCAGCGCTGGTTGACTGGGAGCTATCACGGGCTACAGATCAATATCCGGAGTGCTCGACTTTATTATTCATCCAAACCCACTCCACCCATACCATATCCTCTCCATCTTCACAACCACCACTTCTTCCCTCTACACAACACAAACAACCCTCAAAATGCTACGCAGATTATCCCCAAGGGCCTCCCAGCGCTTAATCTCAGCTTCTCTCAAACCCAGAAGCTGCGCACCCCTCCTCGCCATCCGCGCCCCCGTCGCAAGAATGTCCTCCCTCAGCACCCACGCGACCCAACCCGCCGACGCTTTCCAACTCCTCCCAGAATCGCAAAAGCCTGGCGAGGCAGAAGATAAGCTGCATGAAGCTACCGTCAAGGAAATCGAGGCGTGGTGGGCTTCACCTAGATATAACGGCATCAAGAGGCCGTATAGTGCTGAGGATGTTGCGACGAAGCGTGGAACCCAGAAAGTGCAGTATCCTAGCTCTGTTATGGCGCAGAAGCTGTTCAATTTGATCAGAGAGCGTGAAGCTAAGGGTGAACCTATCCATACGAGTACGTTTTCCGATCCGCTTCCGATATACCCGACTGACAGCGTACAGTGGGCGCAATTGATCCCGTTCAGATGACACAGCAAGCTCCTCACCAAGAAGTCCTGTACATTTCAGGATGGGCGTGTTCATCCCTTCTTACCTCTACCAACGAGGTCTCTCCCGACTTCGGCGACTACCCATACAACACCGTTCCCAACCAGGTTCAGCGTCTGGCAAAGGCGCAGAACATGCACGATCGAAAACAATGGGATCTTCGTCGCAAGATGACCGCTGATGAGCGAACAAAGACTCCATACGTTGACTACCTCCGACCCATTATTGCTGATGGTGATACTGGTCATGGTGGTTTGTCTGCTGTTCTTAAGCTCGCTAAGCTATTCGCCGAGAACGGTGCTGCGGCTGTTCACTTTGAGGATCAGCTTCACGGTGGAAAGAAGTGCGGCCATCTCGCTGGCAAAGTCCTCGTTCCTATCGGCGAGCATATCAACCGTCTCGTCGCCACGCGCTTCCAGTGGGATGTCATGGGCTGTGAGAACCTAGTCATTGCCCGGACAGACTCTGAGTCAGGCAAACTCCTCTCATCAGCTATTGACGTGCGCGACCACGAGTTCATCCTCGGTGTTGCAGACTCCTCCATCGAACCCCTCGCCGAAACCATCCAAGCTATGGAAGCCAAGGGTGCCGTAGGTGCTGAAATCGATGCTTTCGAAGCTCAATGGGTGAAGAACACCAAGCTCGTCACCTTTGACGAAGCCGCCGTCGCGCATATGAAGAAGGAGGGTGTCGACCAGTCTAAAATCGACGAGTACCTCGCCGAGACAGAAAAGGACCATGACATGGGTATTTCGCGCCGTCGCGGTCTTGCAAACAAGTATACCAAGGAACCCGTCTACTTCAACTGGGATGTTCCCCGCACCCGCGAAGGCTTCTATCATTACCGCGCAGGTATGCAAGCGGCTACCAAGCGCGCCCTCGCATTCGGTCCCTACGCGGATCTCCTCTGGGTCGAGACAGGCGACCCCAACGTCGAAGTAGCATCCAAACTAGGTCGCGCCGTGAGGGAAGTTTACCCCGGCAAGGGCCTCGTGTACAACCTCTCCCCCTCCTTCAACTGGATGGCGCACGGTTTCACGGACGAGACTCTCAAGTCTTTCATCTGGGACATTGCGCGCGAGGGTTTCGTGCTGCAGCTTATTTCGCTGGCGGGTCTGCATTCTAATGCTACGATTACTACTGAGCTGTCGCGCGAGTTCAAGAAGGATGGTATGAAGGCTTATGTTGATATTGTGCAGCGCAGGGAGAAGGATTTGAAGTGTGATGTTTTGACTCATCAGAAGTGGAGTGGCGCGAGTTACATTGATGGTATTCTGGGTGCTATCCAGAGTGGAAGTTCGAGCAGTAAGAGTATGGGTGAGGGTAACACGGAGGGACAGTTCCACTAGAGTCAAGAGAAGGAAAAGCATGTACTGGAGTTTGGGTATATCAATACTTTGCGAATACATTTGTTACATTCAGCCAGGTTACATCCTCGCACTAGTGAACTGTTTGTGATGTGACTTTCTTTCATTATGGTTCATACTAATCGTTACTACAGATATCATTTCCTCCTCTTACAATCTATTCCTTACAATGAGTCCTTGCTGGCGTTGTTCTGGGGGGCAGGCGCAGCAGGTCCCTCAGCAGTGACATAACCCTTGGTCATACCACCATCAACAGCGAAATCATGACCGTTGACGAAGCTCGACTCGTCGCTAGCCAGGAAAACAACAGCGTGAGCCTGCTCAACAGCCTCACCGAATCGTCCCATAGGGAAGTGCACCTCACGACGGTGTCGCTTAGCCTGGTCATCACCAAGCCAGTCCTGAAGAAGAGGAGTGTTCAAAGGCGCAGGGCACAGGTTGTTGAAGCGGTAACCCTCCCGGGCGTGAACCATGGCGAGCTCACGAGTCAGGGCGAGAACAGCGCCCTTGCTGGCAGTGTAGGCAAGCTGAGGTGTAGCAGCACCGACAAGAGCGACGACGGAAGCGGTGTTGATGATGGAAGCCTTGGACTTCTTGTGGCGGCGCAGAGAAAGAACGGCATGCTTGCAGCCGAACCAGACTCCCTTGACGTTGATGTTCTGGGTGAGGTCCCAGATGTTCTCGGGGGTGTTGACAGCGTCGTCATCCTGAGCGTGCATGATACCGGCGTTGTTGAAAAGGATGTCGATACCGCCCCAGGAGTCGAGGGACTCGATCATGGCCTGGACCTCTGATTCCTTGGAGACGTCGACTTTCTACACGGGAGTCAGTATTGCGGTCGGGAAGATGGGTGTAGGAATGTGGCGTACCAGGATCTCGACGCGGGGAGCATCGGGGACGAGCTGCTTGACCTTTGCGGCGGCCTTTTCAAGAGCAGGCTGGGAGATGTCGGACATGAGGATTGAAGCGCCCTCCTTGGCGAAGAGGATAGAGGTTTCGAGACCAATACCACTGAGATCGTCAGTATGGCGCAAACATTTTTTGGGGAGGTGTGCATGAGACTTACCCGCCAGCGCCGGTGATGACGGCATTCTTGCCAGCAAGACGACCACGAGGAGCAGACATTGTGATTGGAGTGTATGTGTATGTGACTGGAGAGAAAGAAGAGAATTGAACAAGTTCTGGGTATCAAGTGTGTTGAAGATGAATGATGGAAGGAGGGGCGAACGACGGTGAAGGAGGGGTCTTAAGCTTTCTTATCATCAGACGTTCTCGAAGCTCCGATAAGATTAGACTTGTGCTCTTGACTCGCGAGACGAGTGATGGAAGGCGGTAGAGCTAACGGGTCATGGCATGGGTCCCCATTTCCGACAACGGCGGTAGTACAGGTGCTACTGTACAATTGTTTAGTCTGGAGGGGGGCGGTAGGCGGCTCTAGTTGGTCTGTCATCGCGGCTATTATTAAAGAGAATACAGTAGTTGATGGGTCTAGAAACTGTATGGATCGTTCTATCGTGAGATGGAGCTTATCGTTGGCGGGGTGTGGTAATTGAATGGATATCAGTACCTATAGTGGATAATGGAATGTCTGTTCATGGCCTCTGTCATTGTGTGACAGTTGGGTGTCTTCTGTCATCGTGATAACATGCACAATGTATCAATCCAGCCAAGATCATCGGCCCAACTACCGAAGGCCTCAATATCTGTTATCCTTATCCTGGGCGTAGTCAGATTCAGGGTCCTTTTTCGGACGTCAGATCTCAAGGCTTGCAGCTGTATCATGCAGTACCCCTGTCAGAAGCGATGTCGGCTATGGTCACGAGGTCATCAAGAGCCAACCCAACCTCAGGCGGCTACTTGACTCTGCGCGGCTCACCCAGATAAGGATAAGCAACACTGTAGTTATCAAGCGGCTCGCGCATCACTATCTATCTATCAACCCCATATTGGCCAAAGCTCAAGATGACAGATGCGGGGAAATTGACTTTATGTCTGGCCGTTGCGCGGTAATGAAGCTGATGCTATTCAACAAATGTCATGTTCTGTAGATGGTAAGTGGATGCCTCGGCTCTGCAACTCAATTAGTCCTAGAGCGCATCGCGCACCGAAGAGCTTCCCTGGAATGTTCCCACTTTAGGTCACCTACGTCACTGAAGCTCGTCCCTTATCGTAAGAAACAACTCTCTTATCGTAGCCGCGCTGTCTTGCTTTCCCTTCTCGATGCAGCCAAACCTGATTATATCGGATTTGTCTTACTCTCCCCTCTTTTTGTCTCTGGATAGAAAGTACGGATAATCTTGGTAGTATCGTCTCTCCCCGCATCTAAACAAAACTTCAAACCGTCCCGCGCGCATCGCGAGAGATATTAAAGCTCCACAACCCCGCGAAGCTTCAACACTCCCGTTAGACCGCGAAAGCTATATCACGAGTTCTCGTTTTTACCGCGCAGTTATCAGGGGCATTTCAAACGGTTACTCCTTCCATCTCCTCGTCATACCTCATTCCTTGTTCCTACTCTTCACCTTCTCGACATCTTGAGCTTCACAAGCTCTCTACACACAGCAAAAATGTCTTCACAACCCCTCACCATCGAAACCCTCCCCAAAGTCCTCGAGAATGACACCATGGTCAAACTCGCAGGCGTCGACGTCGACGGCATCCTCCGTGGAAAGCTCGTCTCCAAGAAGAAGTTTCTGTCAATCGCAGAAGCGGGCTTTGGCTTTTGCTCTGTCATTTTTGGCTGGGACATGCACGATCGTACATACGTCCGCGAGCTAAAGATCTCAAATGCTGAGAACGGTTACCATGATCTTCTTGCGATTCCAGACCTTTCTTCGTTTAGGCGCATTCCCTGGGAGGACAACGTGCCGCTTTTCTTGGTTGACTTTTTGGATCCGGATACGCAGAAGCCCATCTGTGCTTGTCCGCGTGGTATGATCAAGAGCCAACTTGATAAGCTTAAGGAGCATGGCTATGGCGCTATGGCTGGTGGTATGTATTATCCCTTGAGGCTTTGTTTCGCAACTGACAAGTCCAGCCGAGTATGAGTTCTACCAGTTCAGAACCCCCGACTCGTCATCGTCTTCCACCGCCGCCTACCTCCAAGAAAACCCCCCTCATCAACTCCCCGCTCTAACGGAGGGCATGTTCGGCTACTCCCTCACCCGACCCGTCCACAACCAAGACTACTACTACGACGTCTTCAACACATGCGCCAAGTTCTCCTGTGACATTGAGGGCTGGCACACCGAGTCCGGCCCCGGTGTTTTCGAAGCCGCGCTCGAATTCGGTGAGATCGCCCAGATGGCTGATCGCGCTGCGCTGTTCAAGTACGTCGTCAAGAGCGTGAGCACAAAGTACGGCATCACACCCTGTTTCATGGCGAAGCCTAAGCAAGGTCTTCCTGGAAACAGTGGACACATGCACGTTTCGATCGTGGATAAGGATGGCAAGAATCTCTTTGCGCGCGAGACAAAGGATGAGAATGCTAAATGGAGCGACATTGCCAATCTTTCTGACATGGGCCGTCATTTCCTCGCTGGTATTCTTGTCGGTCTTCCTGACATCATGCCCATCCTCGCACCCACGATCAACTCCTACAAGCGTCTTGTCGAGAACTTCTGGGCTCCCGTGACTGTATCTTGGGGTCTCGAGCACCGCGCCGCCTCCATCCGTCTCATCTGCCCCAAGCCCTCAGCGACACGCTTCGAAGTCCGCGTTCCAGGCGCAGACACAAACCCCCATCTCGTCCTAGCCGCTATTCTAGGCTGTGGCTGGCGCGGCGTGGAGAAGAAGCTCGAGATTCCTACTCCCCCGCTTGCCATGGGTCAAGACGTCGGCGGCGACGCTGATCAGGGTGAGAGATTGGCGAAGAGCCTCAAGGAAGCTACACAGCGCTTCATGGCGAAGGATAGTATTGCGCGAGAAGTCTTTGGGGATGATTTTGTTGAGCACTTTGGTGGAACGAGAGAACATGAGGTCCGTCTATTTGACGAGGCAGTTACTGATTGGTACGTACAAACTTTACTTCGCGATGATGAGGCTTTGACTAACTTTATGCAGGGAAATGAAGCGATACATTGAAACTGTTTGATATGGGTTACAGGACTTGTTATGTTTAATTTTCACGTACGGGGTATACGGGGCGTACTTGTGGGCATTTCTATGGCATGAGATATGCATGAGTGAGTGAACGAAGTGGATGAGACTATATGATAGAGTTACCTATGGATGAATATACCTTGCAGCTTTGCCTTTCTTAATCTGTGTCATGAATAAGTTGTGAATGTGTTGCTTGGTTGTGTTGCTGACCCCACGTGGTGAGCTTCATTCAATTGAGCTTGAATCACCTTTATCAGGCGCGTTCGGTGAACGCAAACACGGAATGAAGAGATTAGTTCTCACTGATTCATCTAATTCGACTTAATATGTTATTTGTCAACCTTTTATCCCACAATCAAGGCGATACAAGATGTTTCGTGAACAGCGATTCTGCGCCCCAGGGTAGGTTGTGTGACGTCTTCACCGACTTCGGCCCTGTCTCACATCGACTTATCATGACTTCTCAAACATGAAACACCGACAAAACCCAACTAAGCAAGTTCCTCACAAAGTAAATCGCCAAAAATGTCTATCTACGCTGCCAAAGTCTCTTCAACCGAGCCCCTCGTAAGTCCACCTCTCTCAATTGAACGCAGCTAACAACCTCAGTCCGAGGAAGATGCCCGTTGGATCAAGCTCGAAAAGTACATCCTCCCCTCCCCTCATTCACAGTATCAATGGTCTAACACTTACAGAATCAACTACGACGATGCAAGAGGCGTCCAAAGAACCTGGGAATCAGCCTCCCGTTCAACCCGTCCCTCAACAGCCACAATCGACGGCGTAGGCATAGTCGCCATCCTCGAACATCCTTCCGGTCCCAGCATCGTCCTCCAAAAACAATACCGCCCTCCGGTAGACAAGGTAGTGATCGAAGTACCAGCCGGCCTAATCGACGAAAACGAAACACCCGAAGAATGCGCAATTCGCGAACTGAAGGAAGAAACAGGCTACGTGGGCGTCGTCACCGAAACTTCACCCACGATGTTCAACGATCCTGGTTTTTGCAACACGAATCTTCAAATGGTGCATGTTAGCGTTGATATGAATCTCAAGGAAAATCAGGACCCGAAGCCGGAGCTTGAGGATGGCGAGTTTATTGAGACTTTTACGGTTAAGTTGAGTGAGCTATGGGATGAGTGTGTGAAGCTTGAGAAGGAGGGGCATGTTATTGATGCGAGGGTTGGAACGCTTGCGGAGGGGATATTGCTGGCTCAGAGATTTAAACTGTAGGACGTTGAGGAGTCTGGCTGTATGATGGGAGTTGAACCCTCGGGGTATGAGGAGGATGCATTACTGTGATGGCCTCAATTCTCATAGCTGGGAGTATCACGCCGATTCGAGTAATACAATTCACCATGCTAAACAAAGCCAAGTTCTCTCAATTCCTGCTATACCCCAGACATTAACCAATCTTTACGAGTATTCGTCTAGAAAAGGAAAAGCTTATCCAGACGTGATGTGTCGAGGCTATACTGGGTGTTTTTGCCCCATATCTCCACCGCCAACATAGCCCCGAGGGATTGAGATCCTAGCGGTCTATAGGGAAGACATGGGTTTGATTCCCAGACTGTTGACTCTAGATCCGAGCGTATCGATCCTTTGAATGGAACTTGAGGATGAGTTGCTATTCGGTCAAGGGTTGATGAGCATGGGTTATTCCAGGCTTGGAGTGCCTTGCAGGGCTGATGATTGATGCCTCTGGTTTCGCAATCTTAAACCACGGGCAGTCTCATATCTTCAATGGCTGTATGTGTAGTCTAACAAAGCATTGTCTTCAATCAAGCGCGATGAATACCCATTGTTCAAGCTTCTTACTCGACAACAATAACATACTCAGCCCAATTCTACCCGCCAGCTAACTTGAGCTAAGCCTCAGCTAAAACCGTCACCGTTACATCCAAGCTTACTCGGAATCTTAAAATTGAGTCTTGGCTCTCAGGAGCAATAAATCCGCCCTATATGCAAGGTTCAGTTCCCACAGCCCAATCCAGCCTCTGCCGTCCCGACAGTCCCGCCATGAGTTTAATTTTCTTTGACAGGGTATCAGATCCTTAGAGGCTGATCGCACCTATCGCGTCCAAGGCTGTGGGAAAACAATTCATTGCTATTGGGACTTTGGTAAAGCGTATATGGGTCAATCGGATGCGTTAAGCTATTTCTGCAGGGGCAATAGAGACATGGGAATGGAGAGATATATAATGTTGACGGTTGTGTATCCATAGTCTGAATACCTTCACTCACCTTCACTCATCAATCATGTCTACCAAGTCCATCCTCGCCTCTCTCCTCGCCGTCGCTCCTTTGGCTCTCGCCCAGGATGCATGCGATTGCTACATGACAGAGGGCCAATACTACAAAGACCACTCCTTCTTCGACTTCCGCTCCCTCTCCCAATACGCCGGTGTCCCAGCCCTGATCGACAGCCTCCAAGGCAACGCCGACGCCGGCTTTTCGTCAGACTACTTCAACTGGGAGTCCGAGTTCTCCAAGACATGGGGCGCCCAGAAGTGGAACAACGGCAACAAGGACTTTCCTATGCAGAATACTCTCAACAATCTGTACATTGAGGAGAACAATGATGCGTCTCCCGGTAGTGATACTTGGTTGACTATGCGAACTGCGAGACATAATGGGTTCCAGACTGCGAGCGAGTTTGAGAGCATGGTGAAGCATCAGTTTGTTTCTATGCGCATGTACGCTCGTACAAAGGGTTCACCTGGTGCTTGCACAGCAATGTTCACCTACCGCGCCGGCGAGGACCTATCAACCGTCCAAGAAGCCGACATTGAAGTCCTAACCAAGGATCCCGGCAATGTTATCCACTACACCAACCAACCCTCCTACACCGAAGCCGGCGGCGAGGTAGAAGGCGCTCATCTCGGCGCTGCTCTACCTGACGGTCTCACTTGGTCCGACTGGGCCAAGCACACACTCGACTGGACGCCCGATGCCACGATTTGGCGCGTCAACGACAAGGAGCTCTGGCGCAACAGCTTCCAGGTTCCCAAGGACCCTGCGACGTTGACGTTTAATGCCTGGAGTAATGGTGATACATGGACTGGTACTATTCCTGAGGGCGGTGTTGCGTATCAGCAGATTCAGTGGATTGAGCTTTTGAGTGGACGGGTTGATGGGGCTACTTGCAACAATGTTTGCAGTGTTGATGGTGGTGAGCCTGGTAAGGCTAAGCAAGTTTAGAAGACTGCGAAGCTGCTGGGTGAACTGTTCATCTATATATTTAGATGTGAGAATGATAGGAAGAATGTAATGTTATGTATCGATGCATTTGATCAGTGGTTTCTTACAGTGAATGATGTCAGGCTCTGGTATACGTGATGTAGTCTCGAATAGGCGCGATCTTCGTGCTGATAAAGACCAAAGGTGTATGGTAAGTCCACGCGAGTAACATGCAGGATTGGGGGCCGCGTATTAGCCTCCAATTACCTGACAGCAAGAGATATGAACGGACTGCCTCATCGTGATGATCTGATTGCATCACACAACACAACACAAACTCAAGCGTCGTGTCCATTCTCTTCATGATGCTCAATGCTCATCAAGATAGACGGAGCTTCGCCAGCAACGCACGTGGTCTTACTCCTCGTGTCGCACAGTGTCTCGCAGCCCTACGAGGCTCTTGGCTGGCTTGTGGCTTACCGGCTCCGATCGGTGTCACAGACTCCGCTCCGGACCGAAATACGGACGGTTTTATGGATCGCCGATTCAAGCTTCGGTCTTCCGGGCACTTGACCACCTTCCCCAGATCCCACCAACGCTAGTGCGAGGGGAAGCATACGCAGAAGCTTAAACAAGTATTATTCGCAACCATTGTCGTCATCAACTCGTGATAAAATACGTGGTGTTGCTTGCGTGTTGAATCCTAATCAAGACAAGACAGGGTCTACCTCTGTAGATTAGGCCCAATCCTTTGGTTCTGGCAGATAAGGCGGAGTAATCTCTCCCGGTAATAATAAGCAAGCGACGTCACCGCGGTCCAGACCAATCCGCTTCCAAAGATTTGTCGCAAAAGTTCCCAGGAGACGACGCTTGATTGCGTTTGTTGTTTGATGCGCGCTTCATTTTCCCTTTCCTCCGTTTCATGATTTCTGTTTTAAATCCTGGCTTTCTTTTAATATGCTGTGATAGTTGCTGTCAAATCGCGATATTTTACTCATCGCGATAACCTTCATTTCTACTTCAACATGGCGACGCGAAATACGCCGAGGCACGACGATGCCCTTTCTGAATCCGACATTGAGAGCAACCATGAGATCGAGAGAACAGAGGAATCACCTCTTCTACCAAACCCTTCACCAATCCAAGAAGGCGCATCAAAAGCCTTCCGCCGACGCGCCCTAGGCTTTTGCATGCTTGCCCTATTGATGGTAGAAGTAAGCCAATTCATAATGAACCCGCCGACCAAAAAGATCATCGAGGATATCATTTGTCGCAAACAATATCCAGACCATGCTATCAGATCTTATGATATAGAAGATATTCGATGCAAGGATAGTCCTGTTCAAGGGACGTTGGCTATGGTGCAGGGCTGGCAGCAGGCTTTTGAGATGGGTGTTCGTAAGTACAGAGTGTATTGAGGATTTGGGTTTTTGCTAATGGTGGTAGCGATCTTGACGCAGTTTCCGTATGGTATCGTTGCGGATAAATATGGACGACGACTCGTTCTTTTTCTGGCTATGTTTGGCTGTTGTCTTTCTACATGTTGGATGTTGATGGTTTGTAAGTACACCCCCCATCTCCCCATCACCTCCCAAGCTTACAAAAACAGTACACTTCCCCGACATCTTTTCCATCTGGGCCGTCTTAGGCGACAGTATATTTTTCCTCATCGGCGGCGGAGGCCAAATGGCCGTCGCAATGGTCTACACCATCGTAGCAGACGTGGTCCCCGTCGAAGAACGAACAGACATGTTCTTCCGTCTCGTCGCCCTAGTTCTTATCTTCAACGTCATCTTCAATCCCATATCCGCATGGCTCTTGCAGTATGATCCTTGGTTATCCATGTGGATCGGTTTTGGATTCATGGTCTTTGGAACGTTGTGTATTCTTCTCATTCCTGAGACGATGCACCTCCGACGGAAAGATGATGAACGACATGAAAGTGAGCAGTTGGGTAAGAGTGGTGTTTTGAAGCAAGCTTGGTTTAGTATCAAGAACGATATGCAGCATGTCTGGAGATTCATTTTTGCTTCCAAGAGCATTATGATGCTTATGTTTGCTGTTGCGCTGTTTTATCCTACGAGGATTACTCTTACGGGTCCGTTGCTGCAGTATATGTCGAAGCGGTTTAACTGGTCTTGGTCAAAGGTAAGAGCCTTGCTACGATATGCTTCAATCACTAACAGGATAGGCTACATATATATCCACGATTGGCATCATTGCTACGGTGGTGTGCTATCTCATCATCCTACCCGTAACATCCGATTCTCTCAACAAGTCTCGTCGCTACAAATCACGACCCATCGCAAGAGATCTACTCCTCTCGCGTATCTCCATCACGATCATGGCAGTGGGACTATTACTCATGGGCATAGCCGGAACACCATGGCTATTCGTCATTTCTCTCATCATAGTCAGCATCGGCAACTCATTTGTCGCGCTCAGCAGAGCTTTGCTCAATGCTTTAGTTGAACCTCATACTATCGCCACGCTAAACACGACCGTGTCGCTCATCGAGGTGATGATGGGTCTCACCGCACCAGCTATGAGTTGGTTCTTGGCCAAGGGTATAGAAATGGGCGGTTCTTGGATGGGATTGCCGTTTGTTGTGGTTGGTTTGTTGGCGATGGTTACGACTGGTATGCTTTTTGCTATTAAGCTTCCGTCGTCTGGCGTTGGGCAAGCTCATAATGGGTGAGGGTGGAGGTAATGGAGCGACAGGAAGGAATTGAGAACCATATTAGATACCACATTTTATTTGTTTTAATTTAGAGTACACACATACCAAATATGAGATTTGAATGAACATTATTCATCAGAGATTCTTATCTTGCCTGCGATCCTCTGGCGACATCCTTTGGTGTTGGCTGCTGGAGCTGCGTTATCGATAAGCCAGCCCACCCCGCGGCTGCCTGCTCCACATCAGCTTCTGGAGCCTCCATCCAATAACCAACAATCATCATTCATCAACATTCAACTTCTTGCTCCGCCATAACTTTTGACGACCGAACCATTCCTTACCACTTATCTACGAAGCGCTTATTATTTAATTCATCCAAACTTCTTTCACAATGTCGGACGACGAGGATTTCATGCAAGACTCCGATGAGGAGCAGTACGCAAGCCCAGCCGAAGCGCAGTGCACCACTAACGATTGCGATCAGGTACGATTTTGAGTACGAAGAAGACGATGACGAAGAGACCGGCGATGTCGATATCGAGAACAAGTACTACAATGCCAAACAGATGAAGCTGTCCGACCCAGAAGAAGCCATCTCCGAATTTCTAGGCATCCCGCCACTCGAAGACGAGAAGGGAGAATGGGGGTTCAAAGGTATAAAGCAGGCGATAAAGCTTGAATTCAAGTTAGGTCAATATGACAAGGTCGGTTTATTGGTATCGTACGTGGTAATTCATGCTGATGGCAGTAGGCTGCTGAACACTACGCCGAGCTCCTCACATACGTCAAGTCGGCCGTCACGCGGAACTACTCCGAAAAGTCCATCAACAATATGCTCGATTACATTGAGAAGGGCGCAGACGGCCCCGAGGCTGTCAAGTGTATGGAACAATTCTATTCTCTCACACTTCAGAGCTTCCAAAGCACGAACAACGAACGACTATGGCTCAAGACCAACATCAAGCTAGCGAAACTGCTTCTCGACCGAAAGGAGTACACCGCCGTATCGAAGAAACTCCGCGAACTACACAAATCTTGTCAGCGAGAGGATGGAACCGACGATCCTAGCAAGGGCACATACTCGTTGGAGATCTACGCGCTCGAGATTCAGATGTTCGCCGAGACGAAGAACAACAAGCAGCTCAAGGCTTTGTACCAGCGTGCTCTCAAGGTGAAATCAGCTGTGCCACATCCCCGAATCATGGGTATTATCCGAGAGTGCGGTGGAAAGATGCACATGAGTGAGGAGAACTGGAAGGAGGCCCAGAGCGACTTCTTCGAGTCATTCCGAAACTACGACGAAGCCGGTTCACTACAGCGAATCCAGGTTCTGAAATACCTGCTATTGACGACCATGTTGATGAAGTCCGACATCAACCCCTTCGACTCACAGGAGACGAAGCCCTACAAGACAGATCCCCGAATCTCCGCCATGACGGAGTTGGTGGACGCTTATCAACGGG
The DNA here is from genome assembly GCA_013624355.1 of Fusarium caatingaense. NCBI lineage: Eukaryota > Fungi > Ascomycota > Sordariomycetes > Hypocreales > Nectriaceae > Fusarium > Fusarium caatingaense. The sequence continues at coordinate 14,144 of JABKKP010000534.1, forward strand.
ATGATGTTCACATGTACGAAAGAGTGCTGCAGCGTAACCAAGACATCCTGGGCGACTCGTTTATCGCCGAGAACATTGACGAAGTCACGCGTAACATGCGAACCAAGGGCGTGGTTAAACTGATTGCACCCTACACCCGCATGAAGCTATCCTGGATTGCCAAGCAGCTCAAGATTTCTGAGCCCGAGGTTCAGGACATTCTTGGTTTCCTCATCATCGATGGCAAGATCAACGGTCGGGTGGATCAGCAGGAGGGACTATTGGAGATTACGTCTGATGCAGATGCCGAGCGCATTGCTGCTCTACAGGGACTTACATCCTCCATATCTGAACTGTTTGGAGCTGTATTCAGGGATGGTGATGGCTTCCGCAACATTGAAGTCTCGGGAGTAGATGAGCAGAACATCGACGTGCCAGGTCTGCCAATTGGAAAGGCAGGTAGTAGAATAGGAGGCCAGCATCGCGGTAAGAAGGGCAAGGCGCCAGGGCAAGCATGGGCGGCTTGAAGAGAGTGGCTCGCAGCACTGAATGGCACCACAAAGCAGTCCAGCAAAGACTGATTTCATTTACAATCCATGTTAGCCAAATTCATCGTTTGCTGGATCGAGAAAAAAAGCAGATCCTGTTACAGTTCGTATGCGGGCGCCTCCGTGTTTGGGCAGAGGCGGACGGGATCTCGCATAGTACGAGGCTTTTGGCAACGGTCTAACACGGGTAACAGCATGGGAAATTCAAGGCCCGAAGTGACGCCGTATTCGGACTTGATATCCCTTCTTCGTGTAGCCAGCCATATTATGTTTAGTATTTACAAGAATTAGAAAGCCTAATACAGATGCAAGTTTGTCTGGGCAAATCATCATCATTGACAGGGATATCATGCTTATGGAAAGGTTCTTCACATCCGCGATTCAGCACTTGCTGATCTATCGCCCCCGGAGGGTTACACAGGACGGAGCTGCGAGGGGTAAAGCGGCATTCGTAGATGCGGCTGACGCCTTGGCTTGAAAGACTTTTTTTTTCTCTTTTCTTTGGAGAGAAGAGAACTGTGGTAAAGAGAGAAGAAGCCGTAGCGGGAAGATGCGTTTGAAGCATTGTCTTGTATAACCTTCCGTTTTCAAGATTGTACAGCATGGCGGACCTTTTTCCCCCTTGAACGAAAATACGAGTGCGGTCGGGGTTTAGTTTAGTTTTCTTTGTCGAGGTTGACCTTGCGAGAGGTGCAGATTGATCGATGCAAGGGGGTTGATGTCTGAATGACCCTAGCTTCAGTACTGTACCGTCCGTCTTAGCTTAAGTAGGCATGTGTAGATTGTACTGTAGAAGAAAATGTTTGCTTGATGCAGATTTGCGTTTGTCTCAGCGGCGCGTCGCATCATTCTCATCGAGATAGCAAAAAACGGTTTCTTATCCCGTGGACCCGGTGTCGGATGAGACATATTCACCAATTGCTTTTTCCTTCCGTTCGTCACCTGCAGCTTACTGAAGAGAACGTGTCAAGTTCTAGATCGTGGCTTATTCTGCTTGATCGTAGGTACAGTAAGAACACTAATGTATGACTTTCCAGGACATGGCTTCCATCGGGAGACCGATCCGTTTGTTCATCAGCTTCAATTGCCGAGCAGCTCATGAGAAGAGAGAGCAACATGATCTTCTTGGGTTCAGGTTTGGGGTGACACGAGCTGTTGGTCAGACGGGGGGGCGTACACACCCCTGGACAACGGTTTTTCTACTCAGGTGAAGCTGGGCCAGCAAATGAACCTGACAGACATTGCCTGGGTTTAAAGACATGTGAGACCGAATACAACAGAACCAACAGAATGGCATCAGATCAGTCAAGTTAAACGGTTCCTGTCTTAGTTGACAGTCACCCTTTACCTGCCAAGCGCAGGGGTCCAGCACACACCATCGCCACGAAAGTCCAACACATAAAATGAAAGAGAAAAAAACTCTCAAGTTCCTTGCATTTACCTTTAATGTTTGTGCCTCATTTTTTGAGTTTGTTATTACGGAGGATTTATCCACAAGTTCCCGTGACGGGCCGTCTTCCGCGGGAGAAAAAAAAGCATGCACAGTAGTAGACGGTGAGCTGTAGACAGATGCTGGCTTGTGGTTCAGACGGACGGATAGAATTGTACCTATTTGTTACCCGAATAATCGTATCACTTTTTTTGCTTTGCCTACGGCAATGGAACTTGTACTTGTTTCTCCACGATATGGATCCCCGGGGAACAACGGGTTTAATTGCTAAGGGCTTGGCTTTTTTAGATGGGTTTTAGATTTTCTCCACTTGGACGATCCCATGAGAGAGCGGCTGAACGAAATACTTGTTGGTGTGAATTGTTTTGCTGAGGTGGTGGTAGATAATTAATGATGATGGGTGAAGATAACCAATAAGATGCAAATCAAAAGCGGCACATCGGATGGCTACCGGATGGGTTACAGTGACAGACAATTGTCAGCCAGCCCGGGTATATTTATATTTATGAAGCTGGTTGATGCACAATCTAGAATTATGCCATCGTAGGTACCTAGCTAGGATACTGATTCTAGCCTTGGCCTTCGTTCCTGACCGTATCAACTTACAGCATATTCTCTAGTTCGAATCCTTCTCGCACTTCTCAGACTTGTCATCATCGCTCTCCTCATTCCGTGTCTCTCTCTCTGCTCTGTTCATGGTGAGATACTGCACTGCACTACATCACCCGACCCACGAATCGATCTTGATTCTCTACCTCCACTAGCGACAATGTCTTATCTGTTGATTTCCCCGCGGCACAAGCGTCACCTAATAATTGTCGACATCAGTACTGTGTACTATCATCATCGATTGTCAGTTCAACCCCCCGTCGTCAACGGGAGATCGTCAGCGACAGAGTTCACCTGCCCTTGCTGCTCTGTGGAGTCCAAAAAACCCACTGTTGTAGGCCGATCGTTCAACAGGCCGCCCTGCCACGAGGTGAAATGAGGCACGGATGATGGAGATGGATCAGGTACGGATACAGTGCTTGCTGTACCTCGAATCGAGAACCTTTTTCTTGCTTCTTCCGTTGCGCCTCTTGTGCAGATGCCAAGGGTATGAGCTAATTGTTGAGTTTAGTTATTATTAGATCAGTTTGTTGCCGTCGATCACCAAACCTTCAAACTAGTTACCGTCGATAGCATGATTGAATCATGGATACTGTACAGAAAACACACCTCTTGTGCAACTTGGATCGTGCTGTAAACCCCATGTCATGGCAGCACAGCACAGCACTTCACTCTCATCCTTCTGTATCACCCACACTTGTGACCTTGAACTGAACCTTGGGGCCCCCTCTCCCGTCTCTAGCCAGCCAATCCATGCCCTCTAACCGCCAGACACGGAGCTTGAGATAGTGTGTTCCGTCCTGCATTTGCCAGGTTGCATTGGCAAGATTGACTTCCCGGGGATTTCTTTTTAGCGTTGTCTATGCTTTCTTTCTTTTTTCTGTGTCCATCGATCCCGTTGCCCTTCTTTTTATTAATCTTTTTCCTAGATTAATTAACTCAGACTCTTGTCTGTGCCGCACGTCTGTCCCGTCTTTCGCCGTCCATTCATGGTTCTGCTAGGGTACAGCTCCCGTTAAAACTTCAAGTCTTATGTATCTTGCGGGCGTAAATCAGTAGCCGAGATACATCGAGTTGCCAATTGATCCACGACGCTAGAGCCATCGCACCCGCTGGGCCACACCCGCTGTCTCCATCGTTGTCCGTTGATTGTGCCAGTTGCTAGCCCCTGTCACCCTGAACCCAACAACCCCTGCTTCAATCCCTGCAGTGACCCCCGGGGCCCCATCAAGGGCATCATTGGATGATAACTCAACTCTGTTTGACTGAAGGTTAGGTTTGACGGCCGGCCACGGTTACAGCCAGCACCCGAAGGAGGGGGGGAGAGAAGAAAAAGAGGAGTCGGCGGTGTTCATCCGTCCTTCTGATGATCCACAATCCACAGCGTCGTGACAGGGCATTACAGCGTGAGATAGCAGTATCAGACGGGTGGCTTGTCCGCCATTGCCTGCCCTGAAAGGTCACCTAAAAACTGCCCATCCTCCCGTCCCTTTATTGGATTGAATTGTCTAGATCATTTTCCGTCCTCTTTTTGCAGTCAGTGTGACTTGGATTTCTGTGAGAGAGACAGACAAGAGAAGTGTGAGTGTGAGTGCGAGTGAGAATAAGTGTGATAGAACAAGAACCCAGTAAGAGAAGAGGGACCAGACAGACCATTCCATTTTCTTGCTGATTGCCATTCTTGTTCCCTTCCCATCCCCATCACATCTCGTCACTCATCACTTACTACTACTACCTTATTCAGTCAATCAACCATTGCCTTGATTTTTTGACTCTTTCCATTCTTTCCCTCCTCCACTTCTTTCTCCGTCATCCTCTTTTATCGAGGCATGTTCCAGCCTCAACCCACTCCCTTTACTACCTCCTCCAGCTTCGCGTCATATGGCCTAGCTCAAGACCTGGACTTTGCCTTTCCCGTGTCTGCTGGAGGTGGAGGTGCTACCGTCCCAACCACAACCACAACCGCTGGATATTACAACGCTCCAGCGCTCTCGCACGCCCAGTCGCATTCACACCTGCAATCGCAACAATCGCAGTCGCAATCTCAACACCAACACCAACCGCATCTTGTCCACCAGCAACAACTTCCTCCCCGACAACGTCAAATTTCCACCTCGTCAGCCGCACCTTCCTCAGCGTCGCCCTATTCCAACGGTGCCTCGAACTCTATCTCTCCCGTTATTTCGCAAGCTTCAAACTCAAACTCAAACCCTTCTTCTTCTTCCTCACCAAGTTTAGCGCAACAACCGCAGGACCGCCAAAGACTACTTCAACATCCACACCAACACCAGCAACCTCAATACCAACCGCAGGTGGTGCTCAAGATGGAGGATCAAGGCCAGCACGACATGGCCGCTCAGCAGGCTGCTGCGAGGGATTATCAGCCTGTACTAGAGGTAAATCGCGACTTTCCAGGGTCTTTTTTAAATTGAATTGCAGCTGTTTGCTACGCCCTGCGCGTCATTTTGTTTCGTCGCTGACCGTTTCCAATTTTTTGCAGGGCCTCAAAGTTGGGAACAAGATCCTTAGCGATGCCATCACCAACGAGTACGCAAAGGCCGACCCTGTTTACGTTGAAAAGACAATCGTACGTTAAGCCAAAAGCATACCGTCATTTGTGCTTTTGCTAACATCGCATGATCAAGGCCCTCCCCCAGACCTACTCTCACTACCGCCCTATCCAAGGCGATGGCAACTGTGGTTGGAGAGGTAAGTCAGCCAAACTCCCCGCTTCTTGTTCAACAATGCTCTGCCGCTGAAACATGTTCTGCATCCCAATGCTTACCATTCCTTTTGTTATGCCTGCCTTGCATTTGCTGCCCATGTCATGTCTCGGCTGGCTTTTGTGACATGTCGAACTTGCGCTAATATTTCTCACCAATAGCAATTGGCTTCAGCTATTTCGAAAAGCTCATTGAGTCGGGCGATCAGGCCAAGATCGAAGGCGAGGTCGCTCGCCTCATGAGCGTGAATCCTTTGCTGAGCACCGTAGGCAACTATCCTTACTGGGAGGATATGGCAGATGAGGTGTTGGACCATTTGAGAGAAGTCGCCCAGAACATCGGCAACCCTCAGTACGCGCACCAGTTGAATCAGAACAAGTGGAACGAGCCTGGCAGTGCTGATAGTATGATCTACTACCTTCGTCTTCTCGCTGCGACATACCTCAAGACCAACCCTACCAGGTTTGCGGATTTTGTTCCCGACGGTAGCGGTGTCGCGGCATATTGCGCCAACCAGATTGACATCCCTAACCGGGATATCGAAGAACTCGGCCTTATTGCCCTCGCTGAGATTCTCCTTCAGCCAGCCAACTTTGTTCTCGAGGTTGTCATGCTCGACCGCAGCCCGGGCGCCCAGGCCAACACCTATCGCTGGCCCCAAGAAGACATTGGCCCTATGATCAACCTACTCTACCGACCCGGGCACTACGACATTCTGTACAAGGGAATGGCTACGCAGGTGCTTCGCGTCAGCGGCTTTACGCACAATACTAACATCACATCCGAGCAAGCGGATCTCGGTCAATACACGACCATGAACTTTGACGCTTTGTCCATCATCCCTGGCTTCAGCAGTTCTGCTGGTATGGGCGGTCTCGCACAGTTTGCACCTCCTCCTCCTGTCAGTGCTTCCGAAACCTTTTCTCCCGTGCAGCAAAGTCCCTGGATGTCGTCCTTCCCTGAGCCTTTGCCCACTCCGACACCGCGAGCAGCACCTCCTCCGCCACCCCCCATCATGGCGACACCTCAACCTCCCACACCTCCTGCGTCCATATCTAGCGGTTCTGCAATGGCACCAAGTCCCGCGATGTCTGGACCTCAGAACACCCTCCCCTTGCGAACTGCTGCGTCTAGCTACCACATCCGTTTCAGCCCGGTTCAACTGGACTACGACGAGGGCAAGAACAATTTTCCAGATTCGACGTTCCAAGTAACGACCAATACGTTCAAGAATAGTATTTGGAACCGGGCTCATTACTGCAACCCCAACTTTCATCCTGAAGAATGGAACCCTGACGACGAGCATACTGATGGGAGAGTTGGGAGTAAGCGCCGAATGAAGAAGGAGATGTCCTAAGCGTCGACCGAAGGAGATTCCTTAAATGAACGAAGGGTCGATCAAGGAAGGAGATGCGACAGAAGGGGACTGAACAGCGATTGAACCACATGTTCCGCACGATACACGATATACCTTGAAGCGAAATGGCGTTGGTTTTACTAGAAATTGACAGCCCCCGGATATGACTGCACGATTAGCCTTTTTTTTATTTCTTCTTCTTTCAGATAACAATTTAGACTGGAAGTTCAGTCGAAAAGCAGTTGTGGAGGATTGAACCGAGGGAGGAACAACAACGTATCTCCAGGACTTGCAGTAGGGAGGAACAACGTGCTTCCCCCAGGACATGCGAATGAGGGAGGGCATTGCAGAGCTGGGAACCGGACCATGATGGTTGAGGCAGGCTAGCGATGCTTAGTGAAATTACCTTTCTTTTCTTTTTACTGCATTGGCAAATGGATCAGGCATAATGGAAGGCGGCGAGTCTGTTTTGCATGCATGTTTGTTACTTGAGGATGAACGAGAAGAGGAATCAATCACTTTGGACCCAACGACCAAGAAGAGGAATGATCTTGGACCAAGGAACAATACCACGAGCGTCGCGACGCTTTTACAGACACAAGAAAGAGGAGGAATTTTCCACAAACACGCAAGAAAGAGGAGGGAAACTTCTTTGCAAACACACAAGAGATGGGAATTCTTTGGTGAATAATTGATGGACCAGACCAGGATTGCATGGGAATTGGAACGGCGGCGATTGTGGGCTCATAAGAGTCGGTTTTCGAAATAACAGGGCGACATAAAAGAGGCATGGTCGGCACTGACTGAGATTTATTCTTGGTATTGAAGCTGTGGTACTGGAGCTGAGATTTGCTCTCGGTACGCCCTCATCTTGTTGGCCTTGTCATAGCATCGGCGTTGTTGTCTGTAGGCTTTTCACTTTTTTTCTTTTTTTCGATTCTTCCCCATAGGACTTTTTAGTGTGTAGCATCAATACTTGGTCGCATCTGCATTAACTCTCAATTACGTGTGATGGTATCGCAATGGACAGCTCTCAATCCACCGCCTGTGTCGTGACAATATGGACCCTCAACCTGCTTGTGATAGATTGCATTATGCTTGCCATGATGTGATACTTTGTGGGGAGTTTTGAAGGATTCGTCTTGTCTCGGGTCCTTCATGCATGCTATTTATCGCCCAGATACGACACATCACGAAATTCCCACATGTTTTTTGCCATGGGGATCCCCATCGCGCCGTTCCGCTGCGCGCTGCGCCGCATGGTGACCAGGGGTTGGTTGTGATAGAGATGCATGACATAGTGGTTCTCTGTGGATTAAATGAATTTTCATCACCTGTAATTATTTCTGCCTGACGAGAAGGATACCCCGTATCTACATATGGGATTTGGAATACTCCGGATGTGATGTTGGTAGGTAGGTCGGTCTGCGGTCCAGAACATAACTCGCAAGGGGGCCACGAGGCAAAAAAAGAGAGAATCCACCCGGGGAACAAGGGTCATTTAATGACGTGAACAATTGGAGATTGTTTGAAGGTACATGCGATCCGCTATTAGAGGGGGTGGAATGTTACATTGTCTGATGAATTGGGCGACAGAACAAAGGGGATATGGTAAAGATTGGTTAGTAGTGTTGATGTTATGGAGTATCTGTTGGTTGTAGTGAATGGAAGGTTGACGGTAGGGTATGTTGGTTATAAGGAGTTAGGTTACAATATGGATGTTAGTTGGAGATCACCTCGTGGGAACAGGGCGGAAAAGAGAGGCCGTGCAGGGTCATGGAATGGACAGTAAAATGAGACGAGTCTGGGTCTCGGTTTGCCATGTCTGTTTTGTTTTATCTCATCTCGCGCGTCATATCATATTATATCATAGGAGGTGGAGGAGGAATGGAGATCTGAACTAGCCTTATCCTTAGATCAGATGAAGATGAAGCCACTAGTCTAGTCAAGTCAGGAACGTAAGAACTTAAGAAGCTTCTTTTTTAGATGGCTTGCGGAGAACGGCGAAGGCGAAGGCAAAGGCAAAGGTATTTGGAAGCTTCCATATCTGCCTTCTATAGACTAATCAACTTAAAGTAATGAACTCATCAAAAAGAACAAACAACAGCCATAGTGAATGAGCTAGGCCAAACCCTGGACCCTACCTTAGTTCCATCGCCCAAAAAACCCATCCTCCACACCTCCCTCCACTTTCTACCTGTTCACTGTAACTTGACATGCCATCCTGTCCCAACGTCGTCTCGTCGTCTTTTCTCTTTTCTCCTCCTCTTTTTCTTTTCATTCTTTAATCCCTCTCTCTTTCGCTCTTTGGCCATGGACTCTTATCTTCAATTCTCTGCCACGCGTCCCGTCTCTCGATAATAACAAAGTTTATACACGTCCGTTCGCCGTCGATCCTGCAAGCGAGATACTCGAAATAAATGGCCCGCTACAACGATCATTCTCCTATAACCGCATCATCTGAGAATATGGCCAAACGGAACGATACAAGCAAGTGGCTCAGCGGTCCCGTGGAGGATGTCAGTCCTGCCGAAGACTCGGACTTTAGCGATACGACTTCTAATTATTCTACGATATCCGAAGACGCGCTTCCCCTTATCCACGAGTATGGGCATACATATCATGGCTCGGGCCAGCTCCTTACGCCGAATGATGCGTCGGAAGCGCATCGTTTGACTGTCCAGCATGAGCTTTACCAGATGTGTCTCGACGGAGGGCTTGTCGATGCCAAGTTACCCCTCGATCAATACACCATAGAGGAACCCTTCGAGATATTGGATATTGGCGCTGGAAGTGGTGTATGGGCTTGCGATATGGCCAAACGATATCCCCAAGTCAACATTCTGGGAATTGATCTTAGCAGCGCTTTACTCCCCGAAGATGTTCCTCCAAACGTAACGTTCGAAATCGCTGACGCCACAGACCCCTGGCCCACACGCACATACGACTTCATCCACATGCGCAGTTTGGCAGGCGGCGGCGTGCGCGACTGGGACGCTTTACTTAGCGAAGCATACTCCCATCTGAAACCTGGCGGCCAGCTCGAAATCACAGAGATACGGCCGCACTTTTTCGACGTGGATCCCGAACAGGCTGATCTGCCTACGCAAGGCAAGCCAGAGATTGGCGCAGCATGTATAGAGTACGAGACGACTTTCGAAGAGATGTGCATCAAGCTAGGCATCGACTGCGATCCCATACCTAGAGTTCCAGGTTCGTTATCAAAATTAGGGGCAGAGGTTATTAGGGAGCGCGTGGACTGGTTGCCGATTCAGAATTGGGGAAGTGATCCTGTTACGCAGCAGAAGCGCAAGGCTTTGGCTGAGATGGTCGAGTGCGGTAAGTTTTGCGTCATAATATGGCATGCGAAAGAACAGCGCTGATTTATACAGGGATAGAGAATTGGACGTTGAGATTATTTGGATTGGGAGGATGGGAAGAGAAAGCTACGAGGGCTTTGCTTGATCGCGTTAGAGGCGAGATGCAAGATCCCATGCTGCGCAGTTTGGCTAAAGTGTAAGTCAGCTTTGATCTTACCAAGTATGCAAGCTAACATGGATTAGAACATTCGTTACTGCGAGAAAGGGATTGGGCAACGGGAAGCATACATAATACAGACTATAGATAGAGGGTTATGCATATACTGGAGTTTTGGGATCATTGAATGGCGTCGGCATGCCAATGGAGGATGCATTGGGACTTGGAACATGGGTTTGATCGGAAGACGGAGTCGAATGTGACATATAGGATTGACTACTTGGGAAGCATAGCATCAGTTGAGTCTCGAATACATAGCTTGTAATACCGAAGAGCGGGAGTTGGACACTCATTTCTTGGAGTCTTTGCATAGACATCAAAGTGCCTAATCTATCCAATTATTACTTTCGACATGCCATGATATCATCAAGTCCCGATATAAGACCAAATCACAGCTTCCCATCATCCTTCAACCCCCTCCAAAGCGCCAACGCAGCCAAACACTTCGCATCCCTAGCCCCCTCCCTCCAAGCCTCCCCCATCGGCACAACCTTGAGCGTAATCTTCTCCCCATGCTCCCTCAACCCCGTCAACCGTCCACTCCACTCCCTAATCTTGTCCCTAGGCAACTTCATCTCATAACTAAAAATCGTAACGTGCTCATCACACCCTCCCGCACTCGGAAACATCGCCTGCGCCAACCCTTCACCATCTTTTTCAACAGGGGCAGCGAGTTCGCTAAGGTTGGTAAGTTCATCCTCGTGGATCGTCACGCCGAGTTCTTCTTGGATTTCTTGCGCGGCTGCGCCTTTGAAACTGCCGTCGTCGACCATACCGGCGGGGAGCTCGACGAAACTGAGACTTCCGGCGGGAACGCGTGGTTGGACTGTTAGCACGACGTAGCGCTCTTCGGGTTTGTCTTCGGGTATGAGCATGAAGAGCATTGCGACACTTGGTCCTCGCAACAGAGCGGCGGCAGGGAGTGTTTCGCCTGCATCGTTGGATACGGTAGCTGTGAGTTTTACAAAGCCTACTCTTTTACCGAAGAGGTCAAAGGACTGAATCATTACTGAGCGGAGAGCGTAGGGATCTTTGTGGAAGGGGTGAGATGAGTCGGATTGAAGTTTGAGAGAGTTTGTCAGCGTGTCGACCCAGTTCTAGAAGTCTGTTCAGTGAGAATTCGTTTATAAGGAGAGGGTAAATACATTGAATGGTCTGAACGAGTCCAGTTGCTCTTGTGTGAGTCCATCAGGCAGACTGAGCTGGACGTTCTGGCTTTTGAGCGTGGTAGTCATGTTGCGCGTCAATTCAAGAGGCTTTTGGTGGGCGAGACAAGTTGCGGTAAGTAAAAATCGTGGATTTTTGCAGACGTTGGCGAGAAATCGCATTTCTCTTACTTCAGAGGAGAATGTTCAGAGTTGGAGGTGAGTTGAGAGTGTGTTTGTAAGACAGTCATTCATTGGAGGGGCATGACGTAAAGGACGCTCTCATTCACTTAAGGCTACTTACCCGACACCACTAACACGAGGCGAACAATTGATGAATTGCAACAGAGATTGACGCATAGCAAGATCATTTACAGTGATTGTTTTAACGATGTTTATTTTTTTGAATAGCAATTCTTGTTAAAAGCAACTAGGCTCCCAAGCAATCGTCATTCGAGGATTCATAAAGCTCATCTTTCTCTTAGGCGTCCCATCCATACAGCCTCATAAGATCAATCCCTTAAACAGCCCAATAAACATCAATCTTGACGCTCTCAACATGATTAACCCAAGCCGAAAACCTCGCCTTAGCCCACACAGTAATCACATCTCCCATCTTCAAGTCTCTGATAAAAGACCCATCACCCGTCTCCCGACCCCGACCAGTCTCCATCCTCATCTTCTCAGCGGCGTCAGACTCAGGCTTAATGTCGTCCGTCCACATCCAAGTAACAACATGATCCTGCCAAGCGCGATGAGCAGTCTTGTTGTGCTGAATAACCCATTTATCCTGCGGTTGCAGAGGATGCGTGAAACCTAGCTTCTTGTCGGAAATAGGTCCGGTCTCGGGATATAGTGGACGTAAAGCGCAGACGGGCAGGGGGACGGCTTCTGAGGTGTTGGACTTGTACCGGACGTCGTATGTGCATTGAGGATCACCTAAGAAATTAGCACAACACCCAGAATAATGTGAGTTGACTTACAGATCTGCTCGGCATCGAATTTCTCCAATCCTGCCTCAAACCATGTCCATGACCCGTTATACGTGTGTCGATTCTCCGTATCGCTAGACCACCCCTGGTCCTTACTCCGAATTGTAAAAACCACCTTCCTCACAGGATACTGCAACTTGGGCGTGGGATAATTCGCCAACTTGACAAAGTAATCCTTCTCATGTTCCTTTTCCAGCGTTTGAGGCTTAGCCTCAGTCATGTCGTACGCTAGGATCTCCGCCAGCGCATGTCTGCCTTGAAGACCCGTTAGACCCACAGGGTAAGACCGGAGCTATAAGGTGTTAGTCTAGACCCCCATTGCCAGGCAAGGCTGACTTACAAGGAATTTGTTCTCAGAGGGACTACCTCCGATGACAGTGAGGGGGTGCTGATGTTGAAGCTTGTAGTCGATTTCGTTGCTTGAATGAGCCCAGTACTCTGCGAAATCGAGGATGATGTCGACGACGTCGGGAGGAAGTTTCTTGCCCTTTGTGAGCATGATACGAGCGATGACAACGTCAATGGGCGTTATCCCTTCATCGACGGTCTCAGGCTCTTTTCCATTTTGGTTGTCTTGCCCGAATGTTGGAAGCATGCTTTGTAGGCCGTGGATCACATTCTGAGGGATACTTTGAGCCATGATGATGTAGGCGATGATGAAGCCGAGGATGTATTCCAGCATGTAATTGTAGGTACTGTAAAAATGAAAATGAGGAAGTAAAAGGGCACTTGGGAGTATTTATTCTGTATAAAAGGTGACGCGTTTAAGCTTGATTCTCAAAAGGCAGCAGCTTCACACCCATTCACAGTCTATCCCTCGCTTGACGTCAATGTACCACGCCACGTGCTATCTTATCTTTGCACCAAGCTTTATCTTATCGCACGTGCAATGGCATCATCCCTGACTAACGGCGTATCATCCCGTTCCCCGTCTATCCCCCGCGCATCGGAGGGTCCAAAAAACGTCCGATTACCCATCCTCGATTACAAACACCCATTGAAAATGCAATTCCCCTTCCAAACGATAATCTCTCTTTCACATACCCATTTTCCGCCATGATGAGGTCCTCAAGGGGTCTTGCTGCGTCAACACGCCAGTTAAGAACTGCTTTCAAACCCAATGCCTTGTCTCGCGCATCATGGCTCGCCGGAACTCGCCAGCTTCACATCTCGCCGACCCGGAAGTCGGGCGTAGCTTCAAACCCAGCAATGTCCTTCCCCTGCCTCGACGCACTGGAATCTCGCTCCGCAAAACTCACAGTCTCGGACGATACCGAACCTTCGTACACATCCGGCGCGACGCTGAATTACCACCACAAGGAACCCTTCCTGCTCGACTGGGGCGGCATCCTGCCCGAGTTCAACATCGCTTACGAAACATGGGGTGAGCTCAACGCCGACAAGTCCAATGCTATTCTGCTACATACCGGTCTATCCGCTTCGTCTCATGCGCATTCTACGGAGACGAACCCCAAGCCTGGCTGGTGGGAGAAGTTCATTGGACCTGGCGGTCCGCTTGATACGAACAAGTACCACATCATCTGCACGAATGTCATCGGTGGATGTAACGGTTCTACAGGACCAAGCAGCGTCGATCCAGGAAACGGAGAGCGCTATGCGACTCACTTCCCCATCTTGACAATGGACGACATGGTCCGCGCCCAATTCCGTCTTCTCGACCATCTCGGCATCGACAAGCTTTATGCCTCCGTCGGTTCCTCAATGGGCGGCATGCAATCCCTCGCCGCAGGAGTCCAGGCCCCTTCACGCGTAGGCCGCATCGTATCAATCAGCGGCTGCGCACGCTCGCATCCGTACAGCATCGCCATGCGCCACACCCAACGACAAGTCCTAATGATGGACCCCAACTGGAACCGAGGTTTCTACTACGGCAAAGTGCCTCCGCATGCAGGAATGAAGCTCGCGCGCGAAATCGCAACAGTGACATACCGCTCCGGACCAGAGTGGGAGCAACGCTTCGGGCGTCGTAGAGCAGACTCTAGTAAACCACCAGCTCTATGTCCCGACTTTCTCATCGAGACATATCTCGACCACGCTGGTGAGAAGTGGTGTTTGAACTATGATCCCAACAGTCTTTTGTACGTCAGCAAAGCAATGGATCTATTCGATCTAGGCATCGAACACCAGCGCGCCACACACGCTCGTCGTCAGGAGCGCGAGAAGAAGCTTGCTTCAGGCGAAGCATCTCCTTTGGCCACGGACGCAGCATGCAGTTTGACGCTTCCCAACAAGCCCTACGAGGAACAACCCGGATCGCACCCTGATCCGTCAGACCCAACTGTCGTGCCTGGCTCGCGACCACCTGAGGATCTAATCCACGGCCTTGCGCCGCTGCGTGATACTCCTACGCTGGTGATGGGTGTTGCAAGTGATATCCTCTTCCCTGCATGGCAGCAGCGCGAGGTAGCTGAAGCAGTTCGTCTAGCTGGTAACCGCAACGTGACACATGTTGAGTTAAGTGAGGAGATGAGTATGTTTGGCCATGATACATTCCTGTTGGATCTCAAGTACATTGGCAACAACCTGCGTATGTTCCTCGGTTAGAAAAACGTACCCAAAATGTAAAACAGGCGCTGGTCTTGTTATTTATCAGTCATAATACAATTCATTTCACAAAGTGCACAAAATAATCATGTAGAGCCAGGCTCAAGGCTCTGGATATCTATTCCTTAGACATTAACCACTAATCATGTCCCGATGATTATGAGTATATACATGAATCAAAAGAAAAATACAAGAGCGAGGGACGGGGGTATGTTATAATCTATAAGCGAAAGACGCCATATGCAAAGGGAATATATAGACAAAGAAATGGGTGTAAGCGATAGACAATACGCAAGAAAAGTCATGAGACATCTAGCCTCTTTTTAATAAAAGCCCAACAAACGCTCCGGTATAATGAGATCCAAGAAATAAATAGCCAGGTTAGATGAAGCCGGGGTTGTTCGCATCGACCACAGGGTTGGGAGTTCTGGCTCTTGCAGACTCCAATGAGTGTGGTCCAGAGGCGACTCCTTGAGGAACGGTGATGGGAGATGGTCGAGGGGGAGCCCTCTTGGCCTCGACGCGAGTCCTGCTGCGGTCTCTGTCCCTGGGCGGCACAAAGTCCGCCATTACAGGTGAAATCAAGGGTCTACCTTGGATGGGGTCAGGTCGATCCCATGGTCCATCAAAGTCAAAAGCCCGCGATAGATTCTCGCTCGAGCTAGAGATTGACTTTTGCAATGAGGGGAATGAAGGCGAGGGCAGACTTGGTGGTGTATCCGAGATGGGCGAAGAAGCGTACTGAGCAAGTCGAGGGCTCAGCGAACTGTCAGTAGCCTGAGTGGGTGAACGAGCGAACTGTGTGCGGAAAGGCGAGAGAGCAGCAGGAATGGCAGACTTGTGTGCTTCAGCACGGTCAAAGTCGTTCCAGTTGGGAGTACTGGGGTGCTCGAAAGACTCCTTGGGACGCACTGGCGATTCGTTTCTGGGCGGGGGATACACAGGAGGCTGGCGACGCTGCTTCCTTGGCTCCAAACCAAAGCCCCTCTCAGGGCTTTGAGGTTCGGGCTGTTGAGGTCTGCGGCCTCGTGGTAGACCCTTCTGGATGGGGAATTCACCTTCCATGGGACTCTGTTGGAGGAATGGGCTGGCAGTTCTAGGTGGCTGAGGACTCGACTGCAAGAATGGACTCGCTGCTTGTTGGGGCGCAGGGCTATGAGTGCGAGCAGGACTGGCTGTTCGGGGAGGTTGAGGGCTGTATGCGCGGAACGGACTCGCTGCTCGCGAAGGCTCACCGGCCTGGCATAGGAACGGGCTTGCCGTCCTTGGTGGCTCAGGAATACGAGCGGCCTTAACGAAACCGCTATCATCAAAACCTGTACCAACAGCACTTCGCGGTCCATTTCCAACAAGAGGAATAGTTGCGGAGCGATCGGCAAGAGCAGGAACTCGAAGTGGTCGACCAAGTTTTGGTTCAGAGTCGGTTCGTGCACGGAAGCCGCGTGGCGGAGGTTCAAGAGGTCGGCTCATGAAGCCTGGATCGGCGCTCGCGGTTGTGTCAGGTGTTTTACTCCTGAGGGTTGTGTCGGGGGTTGCGCTTCTGGAAGCAATGTCGGGGGTGTTGCTCCTGCTGTTTCCAGGGTTCAATCGAGGTGGCGGCACGGGTGGGAGAGGAGCGGTAGGTGACCGGTATGGCGAAGGTAGAGGTTTCGTAGGAGGAGAAGAGTTGGGAGGCTGGTATGCCTTGTACTGCTTGGGAGGGTACTGAGGTGATGGTGCAAGCGACTGCTGGTTTCGAGGAGGAGATCGAGGGAACTCGAAATTAAGTAGCGGCGAGTCCTCTCGGCCTGGGAAGGAAGCGAGAATGGGAGATGGTCCAGGTGAGCTTTGCTGAGGAGGTTGCGATAGCGGCGATGGCGCAGGAGAGCGCGAAGGAGAGACAGGCCGAATGTTCTGTATGGGCTCTGCCAGCTGACCAGGTTGGAGAATCTTGGGAGCCTGGTGCATCGGCTTGGGCTGCTGAGAAGGCTGAGGTGTCTGAATACGAGGTGCTTCCTCTGCTGCCGCTGATGCCAATGAAGACACCAAAGACAGAGGCGACATCGCATCACTAGCAGTTCGGGTTCGAGTCAAAGCTGTGTCGAGCATGCTCAGACTTGGGCTCGACTGCATAGTCCTCAAAGGACTGGCAGTTCTCGCACTTCCAAGAGGACTGGCCGTCCGGGCAGATGGCAGAGGCTTGGGCTTGACATTTGTGTCAATCGGGCTCACTCCTCTGTCACTCGCTGTGTCGATGCTGTTGCCTCCAATGCTGCCCTTCCTGACAGTCTCACCAAAGTCGAATCCAGCAAAGTTTCCAGCAAGACCCTCAGCCATAGGCTTGGGATTATCGCGAGGATCCGTCTCCATCGTAAAGCTTTGTCTTCTAGGCATGTGGAATGTGAATGTGTCACGCTTAGCTGAAACATTTCGAATCACAGGCGACTCCCAGACCTCCTCACTACGCGCAACCGAGACAGCTGGGCTGGGGAGAGACATAGGGCCGGCAGTACTAGGCTTGTGAAGACTGGGCGCGGTAGGCACGTTTTGACGGCTGCTCGAAGGTCGATTGTCGGGAGAGAAAGGTCGCTCAGCGTTGACGATGGAAGGCGGAGGAGATGGATAGCCGTTATTAGCTGTGGGAATCGGGCTCTTGGTCCTGACATCTTTGATTTCGGTTCCGAGATTAAATTCGAATTGGTCCGAATGACTACTGGGCTCGTCCAAGGGCGTATTCGGTATGCTGCTGACCGAGTCCTTTCCAAAATGAATGTTAAACGGGTTCGGGGTCTCTTTTGTCGACACAGCGGTTCCAGGACGTGTGGGGGTACCGGGTCTGTTGCCATCCGCATTTATAGGGCTGGGCGCCACAAGACTTGTCGAGCTGCCATTTCCGAAGCGAGTGTTGAGTTGGATGTCCGAGGCGTGGAATCGAGGATTTCCCATTCCTGGTGCTCGCGGCGCACTTAGATCGACCATAGAAGAAGCCGCTCCGCCGCTGTTCTTGTAGGGAACACGCGTAGGAGGCTCGAGCGTTGAGTGTGAAGTGCCAGGACGAGCGAGCTGTGGGCGGGAGAAGTTGCTCTGTCTCTTGATCTCCATGGCGGTGATTGTGGTGATGGTTTCGTATGTGTCATTGCGATGTAAATGCTGTATCTTGTTCGTAGCTAATTTACTGCTGTCCCTGAGTCAATTGTTAGTGAGTGTTTGACTGGAGAGAGGAGTAAGCAATCTTACTGTGACTTTTTCCTATTGCCTCCCAGTCTGAGGCCAAAGAAGGACACCATCGTGAAGACGGTAAGAAGGGAATGAATAAAAATGAGTGGACGACCTATCGAAATGTCATGAGCGAATGGTCAAGGAAAGGAAAGGCAAGAAAAAAGAGATGATGTAAAGGCAAGATAAGATGTTAGATCATGGATGGGACGGTGCTAGGCTTTCTGTGCATATTTCTAGAAGACCTTGGGACTGGGACCGACCGTTGCTGGACCTGGACCGGAGAGCACTTACCGTAAAGTAGTACCTCACTAAAAGGGTCCCGCTCAACGGGGGTAAAAAGTTAGGGAAGCGACGGTGCAATAAGGACCTGGGACTGAAAAGCCAAGTAAAGTAGGGGCAGGCGCACGAGGCGTCAAAGGGACCAAGTGGGTTAATTTAAATCAGATGGACTCCAATTTTAGACGGGAACGATGAACGAAAATGGTCACCTAAAACCAACCAGAGAAGAAGTCAACTGAGTTTCATCACAGTCTGACTGATCTGTCTCTGCCTCAAAAGGATTTAATTCGTAAAAGGGGTCCGTAAGCGTCAAGTTAATTCTTCTGGTTGTTGGCGTTGTGATGGGATTGGACAGAGGAGATCTTTAGCTCGCTGCAAGCTTAAGAGCTAAAAGAGAAGACAAATGGATCTCTGCAGGTACAAGCTCAGGGGCTCGACGTTTTTTCCTTCTTTCTGTCAATTGGGGCTGTCCTGTCCAATCCTTGGGTTCGCGGGGTTCAGTTTTTTTCCCTCTTCCCCTTCTGAACTACTTTTTTTTTTTTTTTAATGGGGTTTCCTTTTTAAAATAGGGGAATTGATAGAAAAAGAGGAGAAGAAGATGTTAAAAAAAGAGAGGATACTGCCACAGATACGGAGTAGCTTTGACAGAGATCAACAAAGGTGAGAACTCAATTGACCATCCGCTTAGGTGAGACAAGTGAAAGGAGTGGACTGCGCCTCAGATGGTGATAGTACAGTATCACAGCCCTTTGGTCAAACAAAGGAGTGTCAGTGAGTAAAACGGACCAGAGGAAGAAAATAGCAACAGAAATTCGATATGATGCAGTAGGGAAAGATACCCGAGACAATGAAAGGAACGGCAATGAGAGACGAGACACGGCAAGGCGAGACAGACAAGACGGGCCAATGTCGATCGCTAATGAAACAGCGTAGCATCTGCATTGGATATATCCCCTTAGTCGCGCGCCAATTCTCTGTCTACACCTCCAACTAGAATCCTACTATCCGTACCTACGTAGCAAATGCTGTCATAGCAATGGATGGATTATGGATCCATGAATTCGGTTCTTAAGATGATCGAGATGTCAATTGCGCCAATCTAGATAACTTCATTATATTTAGAACTCTCATTAAACACACAAAAGAGACAGACGAACTCCCACCTGAGTGGCGTCTTAGATGCCAATCTCAGGGGTGTCAAGGATCCCTTATTCATAATCCCCAGGGTGACCAATAACGATCGTCACCCCCCTTCACTATTATTTCGCTTGGCAGTTGAAACGAAACAGGAAATATTGGCGGTTATGCAAATGCAATGTAATGCAGTTTCTCCGTCCGTTTTATTTCCCCGGCACTTGAACTTTCCGTGACAAGTTGACAGCGGAGGTTTGTTCTTTTTCGTAAAAGGTCTACGGTAAGAGAACCCTATAGCTATACTACAGTCCGGTATGACCTGAGTGGAAACAAGATGCATATCTCAGGTCGTCTCATCATGGTATAAGCGAAATGGTATGACCCAGTGCTCTCAAACTCGATTCTGTTTGACATGTTATGCCATGATTCTTTTCTGTAAACGAGTGGGTTGGCAGAGAGACTGAACTTATGCATAGGCAGGGCGTCCTGGTGCCATTAGAAACCTGACTGCCGCGAGCCTAAAAGATGGAATGGTAGGCCAATTGATGTCATCGTAGACTGTCTCTTGGAACCTACGTTTCTTGCACCACAGCTTCGCGGCTAGGCTCCTCTAGCGACTTGCGCTTGGTTCACGATATGCACATGATAATCACCCGCGACACCAACAGACCAAAGCTCTAATAAACTCCAAACCAAAAACTTGCTTTGATCTTTTATGCTCTGCTCTGCTACCCTAACGACAGATAGGTATCGTCATAATAATTCCCATAGATACGCCTGCAAATACATGATGACCGTCCTGAACGCCATGGTTGTGATCGCCCCGTGCTAACCGCCTCGTCTAACCTTGTATCGTGTAGTAGTCCCAATGTGTGCTTGAGAACTGAGGTAACTGTATCAGGACACGCATTATAGCTGCTCCAACAGCTTTCTCCTCCGTCTCTCGATCAACTCCTCCTGCACTTCTTCCAAAGTCGGCAAGTCCCATGTAATTCCATCGCCACCGTCTCCGGGCAAAGGTTCCCATCCCTCCGGCACATCCTGGGATCCTGTCTTGATCATATGCTCAGTAGCCTGCCTCTCCTTCTCAGCCTCATAAGCCAACAACTCCTCATCCTCCTCATCAGGCGCATATCCATAGTACGCCGCATCCACATTCCTTCTCATATCATGCCTCTCCTCAAGCGGCTTCTCATCACCCTGATTCCTCGCCGCCTCAAAAAGCTCTTTGACACCAGGAAGTTCCCTCGCACGACCAAAGTACTTGTACCCTTTTCCACCGCCAGGTATTTCACGACCTTGCTCATCGTAGATCTTGCCGCCGCCGCGCATGTAGTTCGGTCCGCCTAGGTTACGTATCTGGATCTCCCACATGTGTTTTTCGCGCATGAGCTTGTTGATTTCGTCGTTGAGGTCGCGGATCTGGTAGTCGCTGAGGATGGGGTCCTGGATGCGTGACATCTTGCGCGAGATCTCCTTCAGGACCTGACCGCGCCATTTTTCGCAGGCGGGAATGGCGGCTACTTCGGTGATGAGCTTGGGTCGGCGGGTGCGGCCGGCGTCGATGATGCCTAGATCTGCTGCTTGGGCTTCGCGGAAGCGAAACAGCATAGACTGGGCCTTTTCCGAGTTACGAGCCTGTGATTGTTAGTCTCACCCACTGAGAATAGCTTGGAGAGTAGGGTGTCGTACCATTTTGACGGTTCTGCTGCGGAAAGCAAGATTGGCAGAGTGTAGCGATTGTAGAGGCCAAAGTTGAATGTTGTTCGCGACCCAAAGTCAAGGAACTTTTCCCAGCCACTCCAGCCTCGTTAGAGCTGGTACCGATGCCCCGCTAGCGCCACAGCGCCACAGTTAAGGGTCAGCCTGCTCTAGCGCTCCCGCTGTCAATCGCGCGGCGCAACGCGACTTGGAATTTCGACCATCATGAGTTGGGTCTGCCAGTGCCAGCCAGCTGTCGACGGCCGTCAACCACGACGAGAGAACGAAATATTGTGCGCGCAGCCCGCAATCACTCCTCGCTCTGGAGAACCATAAATAACGGCTTCCCCTCCAATTTCTCTGCCGCTTTCTTTCCTTCTCTCTTCATCATCGCTTCGCATCCTCAACTTGGACTTCGACTGCGACGTCGACTGCGATCCTGCTATACCTCGAGTGCTTCGACACTCATCACCTCTACTGCTAACTGCCAGCTTCTTTGCTACACATTATGCTCTGGTCTTTTTCTTTCGTCTCTGCGCTCGCTCTTCTTCTCACTCTCTGTCGCCTTCACTTTTCCTCACCACCAAAATACACCATCCTTCACTCACCACCATGCCTCCCCAGCGCCCTCACCTCCCCTTGCGTGGCCCAGTCAAGCGACCGGCTCACCATCCGGTATGTTCAAGTGCACAACTGACCCATCTCTCTTCTCTGCTTTCTTTTGCTTTTTGTTTCTTGGGGGCGTTCTGGTTTCTTGGTTTTTGGGGGGTTGCTTTCTAGACTTTTTGGGGGGGGAATATTCTTATGGAGTTCGGCGTCAGGAGTCTGGCGTTCTCTGTTTTCTCACCCTCTACCTGTTCAACTGACTCCCAGCACCCTTCTTCACACTACACACTGTTCCTTGGCTCCCCGGGTCTGCTATGATGACAATGTTCACACCGAGCTTAGGTGATTCCCCCCTGATCGTGTATACCCTCGGGCAACCATCGAGTGGTGGGAAAATGTTCCACACACAAGAACAGAGATCTGAGCAGACCGGAAGGGTTTCTCCTTCCCTTTTTCCTTTTTTCTTATGTAGCCCTATAGTAGCCGCAATGACAGATACCTTCTCAAGTGTGAAGTAGTCCCTCTCCCCTAGGGGTGTAAGAGACAGCTCGTGATAATGCACGATATAGTTTTCAATCGGAGCAGGCTTGGGCTCTGCGGGGGAAGGATGAAGAGGAGGGGATTCTTTGAGATACGAATTATGTTTTGCCCGGTGATGATCAATCGACCAAAAAGCCAAATTTGCAGGCAGCAGCGGCGGGCTTCACGTCAAAGACGGTTGCGCGGGCTCTGTCCAACTGCCGCGAGTTGTCAGTGGGAACCTAAGAGAGCTAATCTGAGGGCCTTGACATATTTCGATCTCATGAATCACATGTAATTAGAACACATAGATATAGACAGTTGTAGACGAAAAGACAAAAACTTTATTCTATGATTCACTTTTAATCCTGCTCTACTACAGCAATGTTCCCACGATTTCCTATCGTGGTGTCATTAAAAAAAGAGAAACGTTGTTACAATCATCATCCGCCTCTTCGTTTATTGCGTCTTCTTCACGGCTACTTCGTCCCTGGGCTTCGCGCTGTACAGCCATACGACGGAGAAGGCCAGGAAACCGAGGATGGTAAAAAAGATACCAGCCAGAGGAGGCCAAGCTCCATTGATACTGTAGCTTCGATCATACTCGTTGTGAGCCAAATGTCGTACGCTGACTGTCTTCTTCTCCTCGATGTTGGTGAGGAAAGAGCGCTTGTAGTTGACCATAAAGTTAAAGATGCCGTGCTGGTCGGGGAGGGTAAAGTTGGTGCCGTAGATGGTCTCGTGCTCGTTGGAGAGGATGGGCTTGAGGTTGAGGCGCCAGAAGGGGGACAACATGGAGAACTCAAGCTGGATCTTATCGCCCTCGGGGAGGTGGTAGGGTTGCCAGTTGTTCCAGACGTACTCGGACAGAGAGATGTTGTAGGACTAGATTGTTAGTAGTGATCATGACCAAGTTGGCTTGTTTGACTTACAACATCATTCTTAACGCGGTATCCGTCGGGGTTGGTCTCGTTGCTACCGTCAAGGCGGTGCTCAATCTTGTTCACTCGCAGAACACCAAGCTCCTGGAAAGTCCAAGCAGCCAAGTTGGTGACAAACTCACGGTTGGCAGGGAACTGAGCCTGGCCACCCTGTCGAGCAACCTTGGTGTCGAAAGTCTTGTCCTGGAACATCTCAGCGGCACCAATGACGGTAACGCGCGCAGAGTTGCGAGCCTGGAAGACAGTGACGAGGTTAAGCTGTCGGCCAGAGGAGAACAGCTCATCAGGCTCAATGGTCTTGTTCTGCTCCTTGGGGTGGTAGCTGTAGGCTGTGGCAGGAGAGCGGAGGACGGGTGTCAGGAGCTGCCCGTTGCCGAGAATGTGGCCGATAGCGCGAGGAACGGAGAGGAATGCGCCAGGGATCTCGAAGTAATCCTTCATGCCCTTTCGGACGGCGGGAGGAGCCTCGAGAACAAGGACATCGTGGTCCTCGGAGGCGGAGATAGTGTCGTATGAGAAGTGGTCGACGACCTTGGCGGTGCGCTCAGCGGGAATGTGAATGTCGAGCTCGGTCAGGACGGCGTCGAGAGTAGAAGGCACGGTATGGGTGGAGGACATGGAGACGAGGATGTTTCCGCCAGCATTGATGAACTCGATGATAGCCTGGGGAGTCATTTTGGGTCCAAGACCTACGCAAGAATTAGTATACCCATCATCACAAGAAGATAGAAATGACGAACCTTTAATCGTGGTGGGGAGGAAGAGGAGGTGATCATAAGTCCTCTCTCCATGCAAGAACAGTCCCAAGCTTTCGCTCTTTGGTGATTCGTAGGTGATTTCATAGCCTCGTTCTATCAATCGTAAGCTTCAATCCCAATCCAATCTTCAACGGGGATAAATACCAGACAGGTCGCCGAAAAAGGTTGTGTAGGCCTTCTTGTCATCTGGACTATCCAGCACAACCAGCAGACGGTTACCAGCTGTGCTCACGGCCGAAACCAGCGCCGCGAAGAGAAAGAGCACAAGGCTCAAGAGTGACCGCATTCTGAAAAACAATATCGGGGGAATGTGGTTGAGATTTTTAGTTGGTTGGGGGTGATCTCGTTCTCTCGCGAGGTGTAAGTTGATGGATACTGGCGTGGACAGCTTGCGCTTTAGACAGAGAGCTCTAATCTGGTACGCAGGTACCTGGAGCGAGCTTGCGTTTTGGGATACGTAGCCTTCAGTGGGGGAAGTGAAACCCGTCACGCTAGACTCTGTGAGGCAGCGCTCTTACCCTAAAAGGCTAAGTGCTGGGTGTCGACTTCCAAATAATCCGACCTCTTCGGCTTGGTTTTTCCGCTCCTGCGATTGGACCGTTGCTTCGATAGCCAAAGCCCATCATCACCACCAAGACCCGACGACAAACCACCTCCAGATCCTCGTCAATTGAGTACGAACCGACTCTCTGCTGCGTCATACTACCGCTAACATCTCTCCGTACAGGTCATCATGTCTGCCGCTCCTTTCTTCTGGCAAACTCCCCTCAAGTACTGCCGCTGGGCAGCCCGCGAGCGTCCCGCCCTCTTCTGGTCCGTCATCATCGGCGCTGCTGGTCCCGTTGCCATGCCCATTGTGCCTCCGATCCGACACTACTTTGGCGACATCGATGCGCCCCCGGTTCCCGTGACCTACCCCAGTGCGTGCCCTTCAGACCGAGAGTTTCGTGGCATGCACCAACTAACTCGATGCAGTTCCCGCTGGTCCCAGGAAACAGCTCACCGGCTACGACGATTAAGATCTCGAATTGAAGACGAAGAAACAAATATCACGGCTCGGAGAGAAAGTACGGGAAAACGAGAAAACAGTCTTGTACGAACTACGGCGTCAACCGACAGCGCCACGGCGGAGGGGGAGAAATATCATAGAGGAATACAAGGGACAAGAGTCCAATTTTCAGCAGCAATTGACGCTTCAATTCGATTTTCTACATCCAATTAATCAAACCGACCACCGACCATAAACGTTTTCGGGATATATATACGCTGTGCGCCCACTTGCGCGAGTCAATGATTTTCTAACATGCGGATACGATCAAACAGGAAACGCCGCGGTGATGTGCAAGCAAGAAGCCAAAAGATCCTTCCCATCTTTTCTAATTACACGAAACTGTTGCGGCGGTTGTGTCGAACTGATGTCCGGTTCGGTAGGGCCAGGCTCTATCTTTCCCTGTTCACTAGATTCCATTCGTACTAGAAGTGTGTTAGTTGTGGTACGTTATAGAGCGGTAGGGGAACTTACAACTCGACCGTCATCATCACCTGTGTAGACGCATGTTGGCATTGGGCTGATGCATGTCATGCCCGCCTCCGTGTTGGCGCCCTTCTCGTTCTTGTAGTCAACATGGTCCAGCTTTCTGTATAGCTCCAGAGTCCATCGATTGCCGACGATGCTACGCCGCCAGATATTGACTTTGCCGCGCTTGTGCCCTGTAAAGATCAGGTAGTTCTCGAGCCACTCGTTTCCAGCGCCTTCGTAGAATGCACATGAGTGGATATAGTCGTCTTGTTCAAAGCAGACATTTTGTTCCAGAAGCAATGTGCCGTTCAGAGTGTATAGTATCACATTGGGTCCAGAGCAGAGAAGGATCTCGCCCGAGATGTCATTGATGCGCGCAGATTCGACGGGGCGCACCAAAGGCAGCTTGCGAATGAACGACAGACGGTTGAGATCCCACAAGAACGCCTGGCCATCCGCAGATACAGTCAACAGAGTACAGAAAGCTTTGCTGACTGCAATTGTGGTGACAGGGAATTTGTGTCCAAAGAGACTAGACCTTGGAAGCAGTTCGACTGATTTGCCAGGTGAGGTCTGAAGTGCGTACACCGAAACAACGCAATCCTCACCAGCGGTGATCAATGTCTTGGAGTCAGCGAAGCATGCGCAAGAGATTTGTCCAATGTGAAGGTTCTCAAAGAGGCCAGCGGGCTTTGTCGAGTTAGCGAGGCGGCTTGAGCTGGGAGTATGGTGTCGGTTTACCTTTCGATTGTCGCTGAAGAAGAAGCGGATACTGTTGTCTGCGTAGCCCCATTCCAAAAACTTGTCGTATGGTGGGAAATTGAGGCGGAATGGAGAGGCGCACAGTAGGCGGTCCAGCTTGGGGGCGTAGATCAAGGATGCTACACGCTCGTGGCTTTCTGTTGAGATTGGTCAGTCAAGTTCAGAGATCGAGAAGCAGAGTCCTTACCAAGAAGTGGGTGCGGCAAACAGCTCAACGAGAAGACACTCGTGTCCAATCGTCTAACGGGAGATCTGTTATGCTCTCTAGCCGGATGGAACTTCATAAACACTTGATGAGGCGTTTGTCCAAAGTTGTGGATAACGCCAGCCATAATAGCTCTCTCCTTTGCATCGGTGATGCTATCCAAGTCTGTCGCGCCACGGTACGAGAGATGATGGAAGACGTTGAGGTTCTCTACCGCCGCCTCGCCTCGCTGCTTGAATCCGAAGACGAGATCAATCCACTGGTGCAGGTTCTCGCTCACGTATGGGCTCTCCAATGCTTCTCTATGCTTGGCGATGAAGATCCTAGGGTCACCCTTGGCCCATGGGGGAAGCTCAACATGGTCAACCTTAACGCCGTTGCTTTCGCGGTTACCAAAATTGTAGCCATTGACGTTGGTCAAGAACTCGGGAAGACAGTAGAACTCGGGGATGAGCTCTCTCACGTCAGTCTTGTTTTTGCATGAGGCAGACTTCCATGCTTCTGGGATGGATTGGAAGAGACGATCTGCGTGATCAAAGCTTCCTCCCTGGAGCAGGATGTAGGACTGAACGAAAGGCGGTAGACGGATGAGGTATGAAGACACAATCATGGCAGAAGAATAGTGTGTGCCATAGTGGAAAGGAACCTCTCCAATTTCTTCCAAAGCATTGTAGCTCTCGACGAACCCTCCGACTCTGTGTGGTGTCTGCGCGCCCATTGGTTTGGATAGATCTCGGAACGTATTGGGGTCATCAAGATCCAGATCTTCACTGGTGTAATCGGCCAAGACCCATGGGAACACTGGGTACTGCGTCAAATCGTTGAAGGTCCTGCCAGCCATGGTGTTCACCATCATGAGATAGTGAAAGTTGGAGATTTCGCCCTTCTGCCACCTCTTGAGGATAGGATTCCAAGGTGACGAGTTGAAGAAGGTACCGAACTTGGAACCAAATCCTTGTGGCGACTCATCGACGACCTTCAGAGACTCCAAACGCCAAGCATCCTCGGGGTTGGGAAGAGTATTGGCGCCACTGGTGTGAGGTGCCTTGCTGAGCATCTTGACGAATAGATTATCCCGAACCGCGGGGTTGATAGTGGTCAGAAGATAACTGCGGCCATCGGTGAAGAAGACCTCAATCGCAACATCTCGGAAGAGGAACCGGCGTTTTGAGATGCTGATAACATCGTGCCATCGCCAATGCCTCGATTCTTGCTCCTTATTGTTCTGTCTCTTCTCTGAGGTCTTTGCGTCGGTGACGATCTGAGAGAAAGGATCGCGCTCTTCAGGCGGAGCTTGCCAGACGTTAACAATATCGCCATTAGCGCACTGAAACACATTGTCCATGATATAAAGCGCATCCTTGCCGATAATGAGAATACCCTCACAAGCCTCCAATCCAATGATGCGCGAGACATTGTATGCAGACTGAACTTGGTCTCCACGCTCTAGTCGTCGCATCACCTTGCGGTTCTTGTCTTCAAAGTTTTCGTCTCCCTCGTTTGGATCATTGGGGTCATCCACAAGCTCGAAGTCATCTTCAGGCGCGACACCAGAGGCAGGCTGTTCTCCTGGCTCAGTACTCTCAGGCTCTTCGGTCAACTGAAGCGGTCCGTTGTTCCCTTCTATGGGTGCGGGAGTGCTTGACTTGGTTGGCGAGACCGCGGACGTGACAATCGAGGGTGCTGGACTGGCCGACGTATTGATTCGCAGAGTCTGTAAGACTTCGCTCGCCTTCCGCTTGGGCTGATATTCATCCTTACTGATCGTAAAGTCGGGAAGAACCCTGAGCCTCATCCGGTTTCGTCCCTCCGTTCGATCGAGTTTCCATTTGGGTGGCGCCGCTTCGCTAAAGACTGCGCCAGGTCGCATCAGGTCTCTTTCCATCTTCTTGTAAGCATCACTCAGAAACACGAGATCATCCTGTTGATCTTGCATAATCCTCTGGTACTTGAAGTACTCGGAGTTGTAGATGCTCTTCATCCATGCGCTATTGCCAATGTCGTGACTGAGCAAGGTCTTCTCTGTGGTTATGCTCTCCGCGTGCCACGCTCTAAGCTTATCTTTACGTTTGGTCAACCGGACCTTGGCTGTTTCTGCAGTACGGACATTCTCCGAGCTGACAAAGTCTTCCCATGTTTTGGACATACCGCCGAAGAACAGTACATCCAACGATGGGCGATGCTTGTCAACCCACTCCACGAATGTATCGTCATCAACACCGGTCAATTGCTGGAAGTCCTTAGAAAGCTGCTTCTGGTCCGGCGACATGCATGCATGAATGAGCTCAGTAGATTCCTCCGGTTTCTGGACCAAGATGATACGTAGAAAGTTTGCTGCGGCAACTCGAAGGGGCATCTTGTCGCTGATGAGCTTGGTATAGAGCTGATACCAGAAGAGCTTGAGGAATTGATCTTCATTGGTAAATGAACCAAGGATTGACATTTGCCAGTACGCCATCTTGCCCATGAACTGCTTAGCCTCAACGAGCGTGGTCTCTGGGCTGTCGAGGTCTGACAATCGAAGAAGGATTATCCTCAGAAGGCAACAACGGATGTTAGTGACCGCCTGGCTACAAAGTCGGACACTCTTGAGAGATGCGATGTCGGGCCGTTGCAAGAATTCGAGAAGCATCCCGATAAAGTCAATCATGACCTCAGCCCCATTCATGAACCATCCTTCAAAGATGGCTTCCGACATGTGTTGACAGAGTCGTGAGATGTTCGTTAGTACACGAGGCTCACAGATTGCCTTCTGATTGGACTGGATGTTCTTCTCGAGTTGGGCAATCACATGCTTCAGGATGTAAGACTCGAAGTAAGCTTGGTGCTCTCGGAAACCAGGAGGGACCTTGGTAAACAAGCCAAACCCAGTGAAGTCTTTTCGTGACAGAAGCTGATCCATGAAGACGCTCACCACCAGATCCATAAGTCCGTCCAAGATGTCGCTGCTCGGTCTGTTGCTGGGCGTCGACCTAGGTGATGGCAAAGCAGGACTCAAGCGAGCCGGACTGGGACCGACAGGTGACTTCTGCTGAGTGAGCAGAATGAACGACGATGCTCTCCTCAGCGGTGTGCCCTTAGGTGGTGTCGACTGGGGTGACGGTACTGGATCAACGCTCGTTGTTCGTACAATTGGTGTAGCATGAGAACCACTGCCAGCGATGGGCCGGATGATCACGTCAGTTCCTTCGAATGTCAAGGCCGTGTCGCCAGAGTTCAGCTCAGTCTCAGGCGTCACTGCATCCGCGCTTACAATGACCGGGTAAAGCGCTGACAGCAATAACCTCACCCACTCAGATGTCAAAGCGAAATCCCTGAACTCCGTTGAGCGCTCGTGGAGATCGAGGAGGAATTTAATCACGGTATGTAAAACTCCAGCATAGCTTGCGACTCTTTCGCTGTCACGAGTGAAGTTAGACCGTGTCGCAAGGGCAGTCGTCAGGTTCATAGAGCTTGCTCGTGGTCGCATTTCCGGGCGGAGTTCTTTGGCGGATGCATGCTTCTTCAGAGCGGGAGTTGGCGCGACATGTGTTGCTGGTGAATCTGGATCATCCTGGTATCGCATCACATCTTTCAATCCATGCTGCAGCATTGCGGTAATGACGGACAGGGATTCGGGGTACACAACCTTGCGTTTGCCAAACGTCTCTAGGAGGTTGAAGAAGTCAAAGTTCCTATCAAAATTGATCTCGGCAACATCGTAGCCAAACAGGATACTGAAGCAAATGGGCCATAAAGTCGGCATGTCCCAGAACCGCTTGAGTCTGTTGGACATGATCACAAAACCTCCTGACTTTCCAGCAAACTTTGATGTGTAGTTGGAGCCATGCGTAACCAGAAGACGTGCCAAAATCTTGCAACCATGAACGACGATTTCCGGGTCGTTTTCAGCCAGAAGGTAGAGGAGCCACTACTAACATTAGTAAAGGCAAACTGGCGGTACAGAACAATCTCACCTTATTTGTAACAGTTCTCGCAAACTTCTTGATGTGTGTGGTGTTGCCCTTTTCGCACAATATGCGAGAGTACATGCTGAGTACCTTGACACCAAGCTGCTTCTTAGTCAAGAACTTCAGGCCAGAAGCAATTCCAGCTGCGGTTGGATCGGTCGGTGTTCCTCTCCTTCTAGGAACCGGAGTGCCGCTTCTTGAAACAATCGAAAGAGCCCGCGGGCTTCTGTTGACTGGTAAAGGTTGGGTGTGAAAAGCGTAGGTTATGAAAAGCGACAAAGATCTCATGACCTCTTGGCTAAAGTTGGAAGTGACAAGAATCTCAAAGGCGCCCATGAAATGCGATATCGTGTCTTCGGAAACGACCTCTCCTTTCATTGCATCTAGCAGCCTCTTGACGATCCTCATCCTGATTAACCTCCGGCTGTTGAACTCATGGTACTTGCTATTGACAGCAAAAGTCACAAACTGTTTATAATACAGCTCTTGGATTCGAGGCGCTGACTTCCGCCAAATGTCAAGATCGATAAGGAGGACGCGATATGCGAGAGGGTTGATGATGAACGACTCCATGGGTTCCATATGGTTGTACCCAACAAAGCCAAGGATCAAACTGAGCAGCTGGAAGGCAAGTCGATCGCGATCGTCGTTCGAGACTTGTAGTCGGGTAACCGTAGAATCACTAGTACCACGGTCATAGCCCAGCTTCACACGGAGGAGCATAGCCAAGATGCCGTATCCATTGTCCTTCTCGATGGCTTCACTGTTTCTCCAACTCTGGCGAATGCAGTAAAACAGCATTTCCGCCGATCGCACTGTCTCTTCGATTGAAGACGCTCTCTCAAAGAGTTTCAGAGCCAGTGGTGTGAAACCGGCAAGTCGCCATAAGTTCTCATCCAGGTACGACGGCACAGCGACGATGGGGTTGCCGCGGAAAGAGAGGAGACCTTGGACGCGGAACAGAGAGTCTGGTAGACTGGGAACGGCACAATTAATCGCTAGAGGTGCACCCTCTTGGTTCGATGCCCTGAAGAGATTGCGGGCGCAGTTCCGTGGGAGTGATCGCAAAAGCCCAGTATCGTAAAATTGCACATTTTCGGGGAACGTAGCTGAAGGAAGAATGCTAAGCAAGATCTTTGATTCAGGCAACAGTGAACCAGCCTTCTCCCGGACTGCTCTAATGATGTCCGAAGTCTCACCCTTTCCAGGATGCGCAATCTCGTTGCGAAGACCCAGAGTAGCCGATGCCTCATACGTCTGGAAGCCGCCCAGGCTGTCCTGGAAGTTGCCCTGGTATCGCGGCCCCAGACCAAAATGGACCGCCAAATAGTCATCGCTCAAAGCATCCTCGAATAAGTGCGCCGAAGCAAGCGACCACCGAGAGAAGACAAGGCCAGGTCCTATTTGGTTAGAGAGATCCTTCGGTGTACCGACGAAAGCCTGTACAGGATTTGTCTTGTTCTGGTTCGAGTTGAACGACGCGAAACTGTCATGAGCACCAGTGGCCAGGGGCGGCAGATGTGGGTAATTGCAGCGTATTTGCTCTGAGAATTCACCATCGACATACAAAGACGCCTTGCTAGTGACCATCGTCTTGGGTCGGCGATGCACAATGGCGATGTGGTACCATTTCTTCTCCTTGAACGAAACAGACTTGAAGCGCACGCTAGGCTTGTTTGAAGTAACAGATGTTTGAAGGATAAAGTTGTGGGTATCTCTCTCGAGGTACATGAGCAGAAAACATGATTGCGTGGAGTCAAAGACGCCGAATATCGTTGTGTGCGCAGTAGGGTCGAAGCTGTCTACTCGAATCCAGGCCGTGAAGGTGTAACCAGCACTAGATTGCGGTGGAAAAGAACGACCAAGACTGGATAGCTCGAGCGACGAATGGCCATGCAGAGATAAGTCGAATTGGAAGAACGGAGGACCTGTATGTTTCGATGTCATCTGTAAGCAAAATTCGGATGCCTCGGAGCCGGGCGTCGATAGTAAGAATTGAGTGTCGGCCGGCTCATTCACACCCAAGTACATGAGTATCTTGCAGATTGCCAACACCTTCTCTCGCTCGGGTGGGCTGAGAGCCGAATCGGCGTTGAAAGCAACCCGGAGGAACTGCGATAAGGCGCCAGTTGAGTGGACAGCAGCTCGGTTATATATAGAAACTGAGATAGCACAATGGATTGTCTCGAGGACAAGTAAAGAAGCCGGGTTCGCGAGGCCATCTTTCATTCGAGGAATAGCGGTCCAGAAACTGACAACTGCTCGCAAAATCTCGGGATGCCGTATTATAGTCTTGGCATTCACGACTTCCCTCACACCAGGTGTAATATTTTCTGCAGATTTGGCCAACACCAGATCCCATTGTTCTTCGGCGCTGTCACTTTCATCCTCTTTGGGGGAGTTGTCATCGTCCGGTCGTAGTGATTTTGCGATCGATTGACAAAGGAGATCGAGTGCTTCGTCGTCCAAAGAGAAAGCCAGGAGCTTGCCAAAGACATGACAGCTTATCCAAGCATCAGGTTCAGCCCCGCCGAGTCCTATGCTTGCGATAACTTGTTCCAGAGCCTCCCATCCGCCTCCTTCAACCTTGTATCGGAAATAACGTCGGTTGCCTGCATGTCCATGTAGGGCAACCGAAAAGAGGTTCAGACAGTCTCCTAGCAACTTAAACAGAGCAAGCATGTCCGCGTCGCTTCTTTTATCGGGATCGTAGTAGCCTGAGAAGGCTCGGAGCAGATTAAGGATCGTCTCGAAGCCGTCTGCATGTCGGAAGTCATCTTGATGAACGGGGGATCGTGTCGCAGAGATATGCTGTATAATGTGTCGGATTTTTCGCAACAATGGCGGTATTTGAGGGAAGCCATCCTGCTGGTGAAGAGTCGTATCGATACTGAGAGCTTCAAGTAAGCCCTTTAAGATTTCGAAGGACTTGGTTTGCGGTGGGTTCGAGGCCGAAGTGGACGACCGGTATCGTCTTGGTATTGAGGTCATTTTTTCGAGTCTTGTTCTTTGTTTGATCACGGGTTCATTCCAGAAACCACCTCCCCCTGAGCCCTTCAAGGGTCCAGGCTGTTATCAGTCGTCGTCGGCATCGAAGAGTAAGATTTAGAACTTGATGGAGCTACCAGCGCGGGGCGCATGAAGCTCTCGGTGGGCAGGAAACAGCGGTCACGATACGGCCACAGGAGGTTCTCGGATGAGGTACTTTCGCTGGGTATCGGAAAGAATGTATCGAGATTCGTCCAAAACAAGCACTGGAAGCTGAGAAATTAGCGAAGGTGTCTCGAAACAATCGGTCACCCACTGAACTGGAGCCTGCGCTACCTGTGCTCAATGCTCCGTACTGTAACTCACCTATGGGGGGTCAGCCTTGGAGGTGTGGCTTGGCTGTGGCGAAGCTAGCCCCTCCTTCCTGTGATGGATCGTCCGAGCTGACGAAGCTCGAGTAATGATTTTGGAGTGACATGTACGCGTGCGCATGATTGCTGCCCTCCACGCCCGCGTAGCACGGAAGATTCAATCGTAGAGGATGGAGAGAACTTTAAGAAACATTGTTTTGGGCATCGCGATTCTGAATATTGATGGCATATTCCAGAGACACGCGTGTCTTGGTGGTCCAACCACCATGTCTCAATGACGTCGTCCATGGTGTAGGGTAGATTCAACACATATGAGACGGAAGCCATTAATCGGAAGAAAGACCGTTCATTATATTTATTCCATCTAAACTGGAATATTCGGATGGTCGGACTACCGCAGATCTCATTTTAAGTATTCGTACTACTTGTCGCGTATTGAGTAGCTCACAGAAATCGTCTCTTTACGATTGCATGTAGCATCTAACGCCAGAATCCATGTTGTAAAGGTATGTTTGAGCAAATCGGAGACGAAATCCGCTCACGAGACAGAGTGCATTAACCCCTCATCCATGACATTACATCTATATTTTTAAAAGCCCATGTTTTCTCCCTTCAATCAATGCGTCACGGGGATTTGGTCCTACAAGGCGGTCTCGGATACAAGTCGGGGTCTGGTCGCTGCTTCAAGCGCAGGCGCGGCGCTTTGGTGCGTTTATGCAGTTCTATGGTATGCAATACATACACGTCCTGACAATGCACATCTATCATCCTATCTACATCTCGTGCGCTTTTATCAAGATAAAGACATTGCATTATTGTGCTATCCTGACAAGCACCAACGTCAGACCTTTGTTGGCACCTTTGTAGCACCATCAGCACCTAGCTTTGTTTATGTCCAGTGACGCGGACCCTTGAATGCATTGAAACCACAATGGTTCCGAGGGTCCGCTTATCACTATCTTAATCAGGAAAGTATCGGTATCATCAGCTTATCAAGCGGATACGAATTGATAGCTCGGCGTAAATTCGTTGAGCATCTCGGCCTGGAATGATGAGATCCAAGCGGTGTTTAATGGCGTTATCTGACGGTAAAGTTATGGCATCTGAGTTGATCCAAAGTGGAGAGCTAGAGCTAGCTCAAGGTACTCCAGACGCAAACGCGCTATGTACCTCATCCGGGCTACCGAACTTGGGAGCTCGAGGTTCCTGGCCTGCATGATAAAAGTGCACTGGCCAACATGTTTTGAGTCTCATGGATGTTTTGGATGGATACGAATGGTTGCCTGAATGGCTGTTGTGAGCTGGCAGTTGGGATATCATTTCGCAGACCGAATCATGACGTCTTTCACGTCGCGTATTGTCTTTCCAAGGAATCACCTCCTAGACTCAGAAATGTCACTTTTAACCCCGGGAACGGACTGGGATGGTGAGGCGCTGTCGGCGTTGGCTTGGAGCGAACAGCGCTTCAGTTTTAGTTGAGACATGGGCAGGCACGTGCCAGGGACGTCGTCTGACTCGATGGATCAGGCGGATTAGGTCAGTGGGGGCCAATCGGAGTCAGATCCCTCCCCGCATTTTGGTTTCTAGCACTGGGTAAAGAGACACCTGCTTTTGGCTGCAGGCACCGCAAACTGGAAGGTACCCGTACCTTGTTGAAGCTCAAGCTGCTTGTGTGGACCTTGATTCGACGCTATCAGTGTACTTTGATCGGCTAGACTGAGCACAGTGTCTTTGAGCTTGCGCAGCCATGATGTACTGTATTCGGATACGGCTGAGTAGCTGTAATGGATTGTCAGCCTCGAGCGTGAGGTGTGCTTCTGTATGAGGACTGTATCGTGATGGACGCTGGAATCTTGGGAAGATTGTGAGTAAGAGAGAGTCTATTAACGAACTTTGCAATGACTAAGTGTTTACGATAACTGAGATTCAGGCTCTGGATTTGAGTTCAGAAAGACATTCATGCTCCCTGTAGTGACAGCCATCCATGATCCATGACTCGAGGCGAGGCGGACAAACACGACCGGGTCATCAGCCGTCAACAAGGTAAGGCAATCATCTGCCATCAGTTGATCTTCCAAACATCAAATAGCGGTAAATGAGACGCGGTAGAGACTCACAATTACTGTATGCTGGTTTCGCTTGTTATCCCTGAGGGCTTCCAGTGCCTCACGTCCATCATGACATTCCTCGGGTCCAGACGGCTGAAATCGAAGCCGGCTCGACCTTGCGTTCAGTCTACTGTGTGGACGAAACCTTCATACGGTCTGTCATGATAGCTCGGAAGTACCTTGAGCACGATATGCCGTTATCGCATTGCCTCGGCGACCGTCATTGGCCTCCGAGAGCGTGCACTAGGCCAAAAATGGGGCTCAGCCACTGTGTTATCGCTCATCCTAGGGATGAATGCGTCACACCCTCTTGCCCTCCCGACAGGGTACCAGAACAATTGTCCTACAAGGTTTGTAGCGTCAAAATTAAGTGACCTGAAAACGCCCTTAAAATGGGCTAAAGTGATTAAGTTATTCTGACGCACTGTCCCTGGGCGGTCAATATTTCTGATACCCTGACGCCTCCCCCAGGCCCGCTGAGGCAACACTGGAGCTGTCGCACGCAGCAGCTCGCGCTTGCTTATCTACCCCAGGTCCGCCGCCATCGCTTCTTCTTCCTTTCATCATCCCCATCATCACTCGCACCTTCCTCCAGTATCGATCTTGTCTGCTTCCATCAAGGCAGT
The DNA here is from genome assembly GCA_013624355.1 of Fusarium caatingaense. Classification (NCBI taxonomy): domain Eukaryota; kingdom Fungi; phylum Ascomycota; class Sordariomycetes; order Hypocreales; family Nectriaceae; genus Fusarium; species Fusarium caatingaense. The sequence continues at coordinate 50,714 of JABKKP010000534.1, forward strand.
CGGTCGAGGACATCACTTTATCCATTTGTCTTTGTCTTTGAGTCGCAGGTAGACTAGAACAACATACATTTCGAGTTTTGCGCGTATCGTCATCATCATGAAGTCCGCCCTCACTCTCTCAGTGGCCGCTGTCGCCAGCGCTGCCTCTTTCAGCGTCGGAACCATCCACGACAAGGCCGCTCCCATCCTCAGCTCCGTCGATGCTGAGACCATCCCAGACTCGTACATCGTCAAGTTCAAGGACCATGTCGACGAGAAGGCTGCTGGCAACCATCACATGTGGGTTCAGGACATCCACAACCAAGGCGAGACTGAGCGCCTGGAGCTCCGAAAGCGATCGCTTTCCTTCACAGACAAGACCTTCTCTGGCATGAAGCACACCTTTGACATTGGTGAGGCCTTCAAGGGCTACGCCGGCCACTTTGACGAGTCCATGATCGAGAAGCTCCGAAACCACCCTGACGTAAGTACCTCTTTATGCCTCACGCATCATCATAAGCTAATCATCCACAGGTCGAGTACATCGAGCGCGACACTCTTGTCCACACCATGGTCCCTGTCACAAACGACAAGGTCACCACTATGGACAAGTGCGACAGCGAGACTGAGCGACAGGCTCCTTGGGGTCTTGCCCGTATCTCCCACCGCAACACCCTCAACTTCGGTACCTTCAACAAGTACCTCTACTCCGCCGATGGTGGTGAGGGTGTCGATGCCTACATTGTTGATACTGGTACCAACGTCGAGCACGTTGACTTCGAGGGCCGTGCCCACTGGGGTGCCACCATTCCCTCTGGCGATCCCGATGAGGATGGCAACGGTCACGGTACTCACTGCTCCGGTACTGTCGCCGGTAAGAAGTACGGTGTCGCCAAGAAGGCCAACGTCTACGCTGTCAAGGTCCTCCGATCTAACGGCTCTGGATCTATGTCCGACGTTGTGAAGGGTGTCGAGTTCGCTGCTACCAGCCATCTTGAGCAGAAGAAGAAGGCCAAGGACGGCAAGCGCAAGGGCTTCAAGGGCTCCGTCGCCAACATGTCTCTTGGTGGTGGAAAGACCCAGGCTCTCGATGCCGCCGTCAACGCCGCCGTTCGCACTGGTGTTCACTTTGCCGTCGCTGCTGGCAACGACAACGCTGATGCCTGCAACTACTCCCCCGCTGCTGCTTCTGAGCCCGTCACCGTCGGTGCCTCCGCTCTTGATGACAGCCGTGCTTACTTCTCCAACTACGGAAAGTGCACTGACATCTTCGCCCCCGGTCTGAACATTCAGTCCACCTGGAAGGGCAGCAAGCACGCCGTCAACACCATCTCCGGTACCTCCATGGCCTCTCCCCATATTGCCGGTCTCCTGGCCTACTACCTTTCCCTCCAGCCTGCTGAGGACTCCGAGTACGCTCTTGCTTCCATCACCCCCAAGAAGCTCAAGGAGAACCTCATCTCCGTCGCTACTGAGAACGCTCTCTCCGACATTCCCTCCGACACCCCCAACCTGCTCGCCTGGAACGGTGGTGGCTGCAGCGACTACAAGAAGATTGTTGAGGCTGGTGGCTACAAGGTCAACAGCGCTGCTCCCTCTTCTCGCGTCGAGGAGATCAAGCACGCCGTCGAGCAGGAAGTCGAGGTTGTCTCTGACAAGCTGACCACTGGTGCTAAGCAGCTTGGCTCCAAGGCCGAGAAGTTCTCCAAGAAGATCCACGAGCTCGTCGATGAGGAGCTCGAGCAGTTCATCAAGGAGCTTAACCTGTAAGATATATAATCTTCTCATGTGGTGCACTGGTTACGCATTGTTTTAGTTGGGATTACGGATTGGCATGGGTTATGTTTTAAATTGGGTACATGATATTGATGGGGGCGCTTGCTCTCTTTGATGACCAGTTGTCATCGCGCGCTATTGCATGGGTTAGGTCCATGAGAGTGGGCTGCATTTAGCTTTGCTCGCATTATTACAATAAATCTCCTTATACAAGTGCATCCTGTTCCTTTTGTCGCCTATGTGACGTCTGATTAGCTGCGTTCTGCCTCATCGCTACCTCTGATTGCCCAGTCACCCCAGCGTTGGGGTATTTTTAAGAAACATGGGCCGCTGAGCCCAAAAGACGAATTTAGACAATCTTTGGCAGCTTAGACTGGTGGCTAAGCTGTCTCATTTTAGCGCTGTCTCAAGACTGCTTCGCAGTTGCCTGGAGGAGGTGTGCTCTTGCCATTTTGCTGACTTGCGAATACTTCCTTCCACTTCATCAACAGCCGTTCCTTCCCCCCAAGAAATGACTGCTGCAAGTGCCAGTTCACTTCAATCGTCGCTGTCATGTCTTCCTGCATTTTCTACCTGGTGTCATCACCAGCTGGACAATCCATCATTCTGTTGCGCCCCGAGTCTTCATCACTACTCAGTTCTTATTCTCACAATTACCGTTTCGATCATCCATGAGAGATGCTGCGGCGCAATAGCTCTCGAAAAACGAACCGTCGCCCACTGAGCCGAAGCAAATCTACCAACTCCGTTGTTTGCCGACCCATCCATGCCTTTGAGTCTATGGACCCTGTCGAAGCTGCAAGGGATGCAAACATAGCTGCAGTATTGTCATATCAACGAGCCCAAGACCGACCGAGAAGTGAGGGGATGAATTTACCGCATGATCCAGCAAGCTTCTACCTCGACAGGAGTGATGGCACCGGCAGTGTCATAAGACACAGTTTTCAGCGGACTGACAGTGCCATGAGCCGAAATGGCACTTCAGACATTTCTCGAAGGCGAAGTGTCCGGTTCACTGGTCCTTCAGCTGCACCTCGCCGAAATATAGCGTCAAGAGCCAATGGGGGTCGAGACTCACCCACAAAAGCAACTTCAAAATTCTCCCTTACAGAACGTTACCTGGAAACGCTGCAGCCACCCGACGCGTGCTACAACCCTCAAGACGATGTTGACTCAATTCCTTCCCTATACAAAAAAGTTAGGAAGTCTCGCTCCATGATGACTTCTTCAAATCTTGCTACCGGAGGCGTTTCTACAAGAGACTGGTCTGCCAACAATGATATGCGCCCACGCTCTTCACCATTACCGCCCAAGAACAATGAGAACGAGCCGTCGAAAAATGCGAGGCCGCAAAATTCTGCACTCAGAGCCGTCGCATCAATGAGTTTTCTCAAGAGTCGTCGAAAAATGGCCGCTTCTCAAGCCAGCGACCGTGTCGAAGACAATGATGCCGCACTTCGACTTGCCCGAGAGAGGTTTCGCCAGATACAAGAGGACGAAGAGAGGAAAAAACAACACTCTGCTTTACTGAGACCCAAGACAAGAGAGAGTGAAGCTTCCACAGTAATGCGCAAATCTCTCCGAAACAGCAGCAACAATTCCACCGCCGTCGCTTCAACGTTTTCTACCAATAGCGCCTCTCTCCCAAAACAACATGGGATCCGAAATACGGCGCGCAAAGTTTCGCATGGCCTGAGATCAAAGCTGCGAGGCCTTTTCGGCAAAGGAAAGAGCGACGATTCTGAACAAGAGCGGTATGAACAATGTGTGGCGGACAAGGACTCTGATGGCGAGAGCTGTCTGCATGCTGGGGGCACTGATGCCGACGAGGAGGCCTCTATGTTCCGGGTTACCTCACATATTCCCTCATTGCATGATGTACCTTCGAACCAACAACTCAGGTCTCGCAAAGGTAGCGTGGAGAGCTTTGGAGACGTTGATCACTGTGTCTCTGACGACAGGTCTCGCGTCACCAGTTGGACAAACTCGATGACAAACACAGTAACAAGTCAAGGAACCCTTGGAGACAGGGAAAGACAGCGTCTTTCTGTGATCAGAGAGAGTGGCACGCACGTCGCTCCACCCCTCCATTCGACGGAGCCTCTACAGCAACAGACGCGGGACATGATAGCAGAAATGTCGATTGACAGTGAGCGCGTTTACTCTGCTCTGATCGAACGACTCGGACAGAAAGAGACAACGGAGCGAGTTGAACCTGGGTCTATCGCGACCACGGAAAATGACTTTGAGAAGAATAGAGAACTTTGCGAGTCTATGAACAAGCAATGGCCTCATTCCACCATTCGGTGCGTTCGACCTGACGACGACATCGGTAGTAGCCATGGACGTCAGTCCTCGACGTCGAGCTCAGTCACAGAAGTCCCGGACAAAGACGTAGACCATGCCGCCGAGACCATTGCTGCACCTACACCCAGGCACAAAATTCCCTGGGATTGGAGCGACGATAATGCTGAAACCGAGCATACCAGTGTGCTACTCAATGGATTTGATCCACACAAGACGATCAGTCAAAGGAGTTCTGCATTTTTTGCCAGCCCTGAGTGTCACTCATTTCGAGAGCCCAGTCCCTACCGCCGTGCTTTACGGGAGATGAACTCTTCTGATGAGATGGATGGAGGTCTGCCGGGATCTCAGTATCTTCACTCCTTGTCGACTCTGAACCTGCCGGCCCGTCAAGACAGCAACCAGAGTTCGGAGAAAGACTACCACGCGGCAGACGTCGAGAGTGTTTATTCCCTTTCAGCTGATGATGCCACCCCATTGCCTACACCTCGAGAGGCTGACCTCTTGGGACCATCTCCGAGTCGCAAGCACGCCCGAAACCAGTCCCCCGACATTCCAATCTATGTGTCAACTCACGAACACCAACGCGATACATCGACGGCCAGCTCGGTGGAATGGAAGACCTGGCTCAGCTCCAAAGTATCCAAGCTTGAAGGGCCTTCGACTCCTAGACGCAACCAAGACAACGGTGGTCTGCCACTACTGGGCCACGTCAGAGAAGGGGCTTCGATGGGGTCTACTCCCGAACTGCGTACATCGACAAATAAGCGTCTGTCGAGTCGTACGCCTCTGGGTAGTGTCAAAGGAAACACTCAAGCCTTCCCTGACAGTCCAACAAGATCGTCACGTCAGATCATTATTGGGTATGACGAAAACTCGCCACCAAATCATAACGGAAACACGAGCGACAAAGAAACAACCCCCTCCATACCACGCCGAAGTACCTTGAGAACAGTATTTTCGATGCCAAGTGTCGCCTCACGAGGAAATTTGATTGAGACTGGTCACGGAAAGGAAATGCAACGAATGAAGTCTTTGAACGCGATAGGCTATCTGAATTCAACGCCGGAGGGCCTGCTCACGAAGCGACGGTCTCAACCTCGTGTTGCTGGGTGGCAAGCTTCTCCAACTAGGTCGAGTCCTGGTGTTGGCGCCCGAGCGAATGCCATACCAGCGGGATCACCCGGTCCGGGACGACTTAGATAGGGTTACTCGTCGACCAGATCACGAGCAATGCTGGAGAAGCCTGGAGAAGCGACAAGAGATGTAGAGCAGAGAGCTCAAGTAATGGGTAGCAAGACGATGGTGGACATGTTTCTGAGTAGCCGGCGCAATCGAGATGATGGAAACAGTGGACTGGGGAGTTCCCCAGCGGCGTTCCTGTGATACATGGTAGCATGGATTGGAGTCTTGCATCAATATTGGAGTCATGTTTAGTACGAGTACATGAAGTCATGGCCGACAAGATCACAATAGACTTGTATATAAATTAGCAAAAAGGAAAGGTCATTCGGGATGATGTTCCCATTAATAGATAATACCATCATAGCACATTGCATATGAACAGACTGTGCGTAGGTGAACTGGCTTAGTAGTTGGTGTCACTGTGATGTGCGTGTCGAACCTTGCAGTCAATCACGTCAACGCAGCGAAGATGTGTGGAAACGCGCTCATTATTACTATGTTCTAATTATTTAATACCCTACTTCTGATTGAGAGGGCTTACATGTACTTCCCAATACTTGGCATATTCCTTCGGAAAACTCTTCTCCCTCTCCTCACTAACCCACTTCCCATACTCCTCATGCGTAACCGCCTCATCAAGCACACCATCCTTCTTACTAGTCTTTGTATAATCCAGGAAATCCAGCGTCACCTTGACATACTCGCCCAAAGCCTTGCGCACGTCGGCAGTAGCACCCGTAGCAAAGTTGAGCAACAGCGGTTGAAGAAGCGGCGCATCCGTCACGCTGGGATGTGCGGTTCCAACGCTGGTCAGGAACCATGCTGCGCCGACTTTGTCGCGGACACCTCGGACCAGATCGGCAACGGCGTCGAAGTGTGGGCGGCCGAAGAAGACGCTGTGCTTTTTGGACCAGGAGTTGGAGTGCACGACGAGGAGGGGGACGGGGATCTCGGTGTTGAGTTGGCCGCTGGATTTGCCGGGGTCGAGAGCGATGCCGCCGATGGCGGGGTTTGTGGATGTCGTATTTGCGGTCTTGAGGGCTTGGAGTGCGCCTGTTGCACCGTAGGAGTGGCCGTTGATGGTGAGGTGATTGAAGTCGAGACGGTTGGACCATGCATCTAGCGTCTTACCCTCACGACGAGAGCTGGACGTAAAGACATCGGAGCCTTTGCCGGAATTGATGTCTTGCAGAACGCGGATGGCCTGCATGATTTCTTCTGTGCGCACAGCGAGTTGCTCTTTCTTGAGAATGGTATCGTTCATAGGCGGATTTGAAACAAGGTCCTTCTGCTTGAGCAAAAAGACGGGCCTATCCTTCTCACCCTTGATCTGAACCATAGTCCCAGGACAACTTCCATCACGATGTTCGAGCGCAGCGATAACATGCCCGCGACTGGCCAGTTCACCAAGGTAATGCGTGTAATCCGTTCTCGAACTCACAGCACCATGCGAAAAGACCATGACAGGGAACTTGGACGCATCCTCCAGAAGAGGGACGTCGACTTGCGCGGGGATCTTGATACTGCCCACAAATAGCCATAGCGCAAACGTAAAGATTGGTCTGATGAGGAAATTGTTCACGCCTGCTGCGCGCGCGTAGCCTTCAGCTGTAAGACCCATGGGTTTCGGAACCCAGGGATGTAATGCGACATTACTCTTTGCGCCTTTGACAGAGGGATAATAAACCGTAAAAAGCACGCTTTCGACTTCAAATGCGTATTTCCCATTTTCTTTAAGCGTGGTGTCCGAAATGCGCTTCGGTTTAGGAAGTGGGATCTCGAGATCTATGGCTCCGACGTCATGCGGTCCTGAGTAAGATGGTAGTCGAGATGAGAAGAAGGGCTGCCATGTAATAAAGCAATAAAGCACGTAAAGGCCTATAGTCGAGAAAGTAACGTAGCGCCATGTAAGACGCGGTCTAAGAGAATGTACGAAGCGCTGAAAATAATGCGACGATGTTATGCGCGAGAGGTATGTTGATGGTCTGGGGTCCAGCCAGCGCGGCTTAGGCTGTGGCGTGGACATTGTGAGAGGAAGATCAGGATCGGAGTCCTGGTCTGGGATTGGGGAGAGGGGATTGAGTTCTAAGTCGATGGAATTTTGCGATCGGGGCATATTAAGAGGAAGAGAATAAATGGTATAAACTTTGGGAGTAGAGCATTAGTGATGGGGAGATTGATGATGTCGTTGATGGGTTGAGGCTTGATTCTGGAGTGGCCATGATGACGCAAGCGGGTCTTGGTGCTGGGTGCTTATTCCCGACGGGTATTATTCATCAACACCATGTTTGACATTTGATCAGAGCCACTTTCCCAGCTTTGTTATCATCAGTTCATTAAATAATGGTGCAATTTTTGCAGATGCAGAAATCTTTGAGATGTGAATCGAATCACCAGATCTTCACGGCGTACTAAATTGATGAGTGAGTGTAGGGCAGACAGTAGGGTATGCCACATGTGATACCGGAAGCAGCCCCCTCTTCCTGAAAGGACGTCAAAGAGTCGTTATGATTGAATGTAGAATGTATGGAATCTCGATATGGTGTTCTCGCTTATTCTTGCATCTAAATGGACACTAAATTAGTGGTGATGCCTATTCACGGCTGAATTAACCCCCCTCGCTACTAAGAACAGACTGTCTCATCTGCAGCAAGACGAACGAACCCAGCTTGTTCAGCTACTGCCGACTACTCTTTAGTACTTCTTTCCAGATATAAAAGGGCCGAATGCGGCTTGAAGCGGGGAGGGATGGGTAGACCAGTGTCATCAAGAGTGATAGACTTGAAGCTGTCAACTGACATGGGATATCTGTTATCCGGCACATTCATCTGGAATGTAACTCATTCGGCATATCGAAAGCCGGTGCCTCTCAACGCCTGTGATGTAATTGAACCCGAGTCTATGGATCGGCAGTCTACCTGAGAAGGCTGAGATCTCTCAACTCCCGTCTTGGCTCACAAATCGATAGCATTAAACCCATCGGTTGCTCTCCCGAGAACAAAGCTTGTTCCCCACGGGGGAGTCAAAGAGACAAGACCATTGGTAAACGAGTTTACCGGAGTCCACTGAGCAATTTACATCCCCATTGGAGTTTAACCAGGCTTGCAAGATTAGTGAACCGACCCAGCACTCTGGGAATCTATTACCACCGTTCCTGAGCTACCGGTACTTTGGAGAGCGAGCCTTTCCTCAAATGTATCTTTCCCCGGACGGCATGGAAGCTTAAAGCCCCTGATCAAGAGATAAGATCTCATCTCCGCGGGGTGATGTTCCCAGATTTCTCACAGTGAGTAGGGTATCGGGAAACACCGAGTTATGCTATTGGATGGGTGTGTTTGACTTGCCTTGATGAGTATAGTGCGGCTGGACATCAAGGTGTGCCTCGCAGCTCGCTTCAGCATGACGCGGACACCTTCCCTTCCAAATTCTTTCGATTTTTCTTCTAGTGGGATGTTAAAGGTCTGGCGTTGCGCCGTGGCTTGTGTGTGTCTTGTCTTGATAGTGAGATGGTGTAGTGATGTCGGAGCGACAAGTACCGTCATTGACAAATGAGTGAAGCGGCATGACAGATCCCTAATAGTACAGCGTCTGTTAACCCCTTTCTAGGCAACAAAAAGCAAGAATGATAAAATAATTACATTTGACGAACAATATTTGAACCAACCACGGCGTCATTTGTCAACCCCCGAGCCCATTGTCCTGGTGTGTGGCGTCCATCTTAGTGCTTCAATCTGCTAATCCCGGGGGTTCTAGATCACCAACCCACTAGCGCGCATAGCCCCCCCTGCGTACTTTTGAGTCTGCACCGCGTAAATTTGGGCATCACATATAGGAAACCGCCGACGATGGTGAAAAGAACAAGATGGATATAAGAAAGAAATCGAATCCGTTCCGCTCCGCCCGAAGCAGTAAAAGAGCGAGTTTCGTTTTCTCGTATTTCTTCCTATCCAAGATGTCGCTTGCCAAGAGGAACAACGGTAAGTTTCGTTCAGCCTTATGAGGATGGGGATGCATGTGTACTGATGCTCTGAAATAGGTTGCTACGAGTGCTGTAAAAGGCGTCTTAAGTGTGACAAGACAGAGCCAGCATGTCTCAAGTGTCAGAAAAAAGGCATTTCTTGTTCTGGACAGGGTTTGCGGTGTAGGTTTAGCAGCCACATGGCTACTACTCCAGCCACTTTGACGTTGAACCTCACATCTACGTCCCCCACCAGTCCTAACCAACCCGAGAAGTCTTTCAGATGGGTTGAAGCTGGACAACGCGTTAGAAAGCAACGTGTTCGGAAAGATCAGGGCCGAAGTTCAAATTCTCCTGATTCGCATTGTACGGATTCTGGATCTTCTGATGATGCCGCTTCGCCGACGGAGGAATATTTTGAGGGTGCTGTTGTGCCGTATGCGTATCGGATGAAGATTAATCCTGCGCTGAACTCGGTGGCTAGTGCGCAGACAAGAAAGATGTTTAGTCATTGTATGTTCCCATCTCTTTCGAATTGCCCTGTTCTGACGTGGTATAGTTTCCGAGATAATAGCAGGACACATGGTTGTACTCGACTCAAACAGCAATGGATACAGAGATGTCATCCTCCCCCTGGCATGTCACGACGACAACCTCGCACAAGCTGTCTCTGTTGTATCAGCTTTTCATCTAGGACAGAAGGATCCCAAGTTGCAACACATCGCTGAAACAGGACATCAAGCGATTGTGCAGAAACTACGGCGGGATTCACTACAGCTTAGTCCGGAGCAACTCTTCAACCCGTATATCCTGGCGACGATATTGGTTCTTCTTGTTGGAGAGACGATTACCGGAGCGGATAATTATACCTATCTTCTCGAGATGTTGAATTGTCTTACTTCGTACCCGGACTGGATTACCATGTTGCCGCCTAGTCTGAAGGATTTCTTTCTTCAGCAAGTCAAGATGTAAGTCACACACTCTAAGAAGTATCGATGTCGATGACTAACATGGACCAGGTTCCAGCTCTTTGGTGTTCCTCTAGCAAACGAATCCAAAGGCCTTCAAATCCTAAACGGCCCCGAAGCATACCTCGATTTCCTCTCATGCCCAGACATATACCCCGACTCAGAACACTTCCCCAACATCATGACAATACGTTCCGCCATTTTTGACGCCTGCAGCATCTACCGCCGGCGCGCCGAGTCCTCCCTCTCCGACTCAGAATCCATCCATCTCCTCGAGCAACTTCGTCAAAAAGTGCTCAACATCGAAGCTTCCACCAAAGGAGCACACGCGCTGGTGTGGACGTACTTTATTGCTGCGGCAGAGAGTATACTACCGGAACACCGCGAGTTCTTCTCGGGGAGATTGGCGGATTTGTACTCTGTTACGAATTTTGGGAGCATTCCTGTCGCTGTTAGGGCACTGAAGACGATTTGGGGGATGCAGGGGACGAGGAGGTGGACTGAGATTGTTAGTAGTGAGACTCCGATTTTGATTATGTAGACTTTTAGCGGGTTATGGACGGTATACCTTGGGATATATGGCTTTGAGCAACAAGCAAATTATAGAATTTTATACATGTTTGATACCCAATATTCTGCAGTCAGGTTGCAACGTGCCATGTTCTGGTTTACACAGTAGTTGGCGTCAGTACTTGTTGTCAGCAAAGCACTTTCTCTAAATCATATGATTTAAGTTTAAAAGTGTTGTTTTTATAAGTACGCATTACCGGGCATCTTATTACCAGATGTGTCATGAGCAAACCTCGAGTAGCTGAATATGATTCAAGGTTGATCTCTTCAGGGTAGGCCAAAGCGTAAGTAGGTAGGCTCATCTCATTCGAAGTCGCCCGCATCAAGCTCTGAATCACATATAAACCCATTGCATTACACTTCTGAGTCGCGAAGAGGTTGAAGTACTTTGATCGGCACGCCTTGATTGATGGACAATTGAAAGAAACTCAAATAAGGCTACAGTACCCGACAGCTACAGTGCGCAGTGAACTCTGCCTACTTTAGGTAGCCATATCTAAAATAAAATACAGCACACCGCTTTCAATCGTCACTATCGCCTGACCAGACCCCCATCTCATATTCTGTCATAACATAGTCATAGAACAACACATGCTGTACCGCGTACAGCCCGCCTGTGATACGCGGTAACCATCCACCAATGAGAGTCTTCGGAAGTGCCATCGCCGAAGTGAGCAAAACCGTCCAATGAAAACCACAGGACCTCCCCGAGTCCATCCCTCACATCGACGATCACCAGCGCCAAGAAGATGCAGACTCCAGATCTAGTGACACATGCATCCGTGATCGTGTAGTGTGGTGTACCATGAACGATTGGGTGTTTCGTAAGATGTACGTTGAAGTGAGCTACTCAGATGTGTCGTGCATTGAAGTGAGGAGAGTAAGAAGAGCAAATAAATTCATTACAAGTCTATGTTGCTGTCTGTACTTGTATCATCTAATAATGTATGCAAGTTGCATTCCGTCCCAGTCTGTGGTATCATGTATCCCAAATTCCAAGCCCAAATCATCGATCCATCATCCAGCGATCTCAGTCCCACCCGACATCGATTAAATTACCGGGGGCGCGTTCCCTACCGTCGGGACCGCCACTGTAGCATCCACTGTTCAGCACCAGGCTGAAACCGGGCTGTTTCTCCTCCAACATGACATTCTGAGTACCATCTCCCTTTCTTGACAAGAATATCGTGAAATTGAAAACATGTCGCGTTGTTGCTAATTGTGATATGTTTGTTATGCTGAACATTTGAGAGTCTGTTTCTCTTCAGCCTTTGAATCCATGTTTGATGAATTCTGTTGCCATTTGGGACATTTCTTGTGCCTTTCGAGAAGTGATTGTATTATTTGTATTTCGCTAGTCAAATAGCGGATTTGGCATTTGAGTTCTTCGTTTGCTGCTTCATAGTCTTGACCAATGGTGGATGTTGTATGATCTGAGTCGTCCATGATAGCTGCCATATTCAGTAGAGTGTATAATAATAAATGAAAATTGAATTGTTGATCAATGAATAATATATAGATTGAGTGGTGAGAAAAGAGAAAAGAAGAAGAGGGCATCTAGGACGACACCTGACAGGCTATTAATATTACCGAGACACCGATATCAAATACTCATTAATATCTCTCACATCTCAATACTAAAAATAAAAGACCGCAGTCTAGAATCGGTTGCCTCCGGCTGTTTTGACTTGTCGTCTCACCGAAAGAGTGGCATAAGAATTGTGTCATAAAGAGGTAATCCTGCCCCATATACGGCCCCCTGATCCTTTTAGTCAGCCCCGCCATTGGTGTAAGACTGTTCTTTCCCTTCTAAAATTCCTGGTTTTCTTTAGTGAATTCCAGGGTCTGACCGATGTCCATCGGCCGAGAGTCATGGCAAGCAGTACTTGAATCATAGCATTTTATTCTGGTTAGTTTATTACCCATCGATCTTGAAACGCAAGTCATGGATGACTCCATCGAAGTCTTCTAGCCTTATACTGTACTGTACTGTGTTGCGCTGTTCACATCCATCCAACCCTCTTAAAGACAAATGTCGCACCACTAGCCAATGCAGTAGCGCCGGTAAATACAATCAGCGAACCATATCCCGTTCCGTATCCACCGGTTGCTTGGCCCTGCCATGGCGTACCCTTGATTAATGCACCGCTCAGTGGTCCTGATACGATATTCCCTACTCCCCGACCAGCGCAGAGAACACCGAGGACCATTGCTGGATCAAATGATGTTCCGCTGGTGCTGCTTCTGTCGGGAGCTGCGGATACCATGTGCATGATGCCCGTCCACGCTGTAGTATAAAGGATAAGGGTATCTCTGAATAGCAAGGCTAAGATAAGTTTTTTTTCTAAAGTATTATTAATAGTAACCTCTAGTAGGTTAA
>JABKKP010000536.1:0-54890 GCA_013624355.1 Fusarium caatingaense
TCCCCACCCGCCGCCGCAGAAGGCCCAGCTGAACCACCCCCAGCTTGACCTCCTCCTTGTCCACCTCCCTGCGGTGAAAGCCCACTAACAGTAGGTTCAGCAGGAGAAAACGACAAAACACACTCTTCATCCAAAGCGAGCGTGTCGCCAACATCATTTGTGACTTCCATCTCCGGGCAAGAGAATGTCACATCTTCACCTGCCACTGTTACCGTCTGCGTTCCAGTCCGCGTGTAGACTTCTGTCTTCCAAAGTGTGCTTGTGTATGTGGTGGATGGGTTGCAAGAAGCTTGTCGAGCTAATAGACCACGGTCGATTGGCGCAGGTGCTGCTGTAGGTGCTTCGATATCGCGACGAGCACGACCCCCAGTACTTGTCTCTCCAGGAGGTTCATAGTGGAGAACACAGCCGGTATCAAGCTCAAGCGTCGCACCCACATCATTCGTAGCCGTCATAGGAACACAACTAAATTCAGGTGCATTCCCAGTATCAGGCTCAATATCATCCGTAACCCTGACAGTCCTCATAGCAGTCGTAGTGAACGCATACGTCGAGGTGATGGTCCTTGTGGGAACTGGACAGGCCTTGCAGTACCCATCCGATCCACAATACCCACTCGAGCGACAGCATTCGTTCTCGCAACATGTGGTTCCTTTCTCACAACCTCCGTTCTTACAGCACTTCTCAGTCGCGGGATTCGCACAACCTCGAGTAGCACAGCATTCATCACCCTTGTCACAAGCCCAGACAGTGCCAGGTCCCGTACAGCACGTCGCCTTCTTGGGATCATAGCATTTACTGTTCCCGCATCGTTTCTGTCCAGCGGGACAACATCCACCGCCTGGCTGACAATCATATCCTTTTGGACAATGTATACCTGAGCTTCCACAGCAGACGGAAGTCTTGGGGTTATAGCACGCTGATGAACCGCACTTGGATTCACCAGCGTCACAACAACCGCCGTCGACGCACGTTTTGCCTTTGGAACAGGCTATACCGCTGGAGCAGCAGATTTGTGAGGAGGGGTCGTAGCATTTGCTCGAGCCGCATTGTTGAGTGTTGCCGCGACAGCAACCACCTGAGACGCAGGTATCGCCTCCAGGACAGCATCGTACACCGTTGGAACAGGGGTCTATCATTGTCAGCACATTATCGCGTGTAGGGGTGGCATGGTCTTACAGTATCCTGGATCAACACATTGGCGTTGTCTTGCGTGTAGTCCGAATGATTGTAGCTGGCTGTTGTCTTCAAAGAATTCTGTAAAGTTTGATACGCTCTCGGGGAGTAAAATCTGGCTCATGGCTGCGTCGGATAAAGAAATCATCTCGGAGCCTGTTTTCAGCTCCAGCATGTCTGAGCCAAAAGCAACAGCGAGCTGTACCCAAAGGGCCAGCGAAGCAACACATCGTCGCAACATCGTGAAAGTTTGCAATTAATGGTTCTCTAGAACAGGAACAAAAACATTATGGTTCAGCCAGAAACCCACAAAAGGAAAAAGGCTGGGCACAGCATGTCACCAGGCATTCATATCTCGCCGTTGACTCGACCCCTCTTTTGCGAATGCAGCCTTGTGGCATGTTGTCCCCTGATTTCACGTCCGCCAAGGAAACTAACATGCAGATCGAAAAGTGTTTAAACGCTGTTCGTTGGACCTTACCAGGCGTTAACCCGAAATTTGAAAGAATCAAGGCAGAGGTGGCACTCTAAATTACAGGAATGGTTAGGCTTGCATTAGCTTTGTTTATAGCTTATTGTGGCGTTCACTCTAATTGTGATGATGGGCGTTGAGGCTTTATTCCAGGTCCTCTCAACGGGCAAGCTGCCAGGCAAATGAATAATGGAACACCCGATAACTTAGCTGTAGATTGCTCATCTACTCACAATATGACAGTGATTCTTGGTTGAAGTCAAGATTGTGTATTGTTGGTGATGCTGAAAGATCAACCGACGATCCAAAGTGTTGGTGTCTCAGCCGCACCCTAACAGGTAAAGTCGATCAGCAAGGGTCCAAGGCTGATTGCTTGACCCTTGCATTTCATTACGCCCGATTCCAGTTGTTGGTCCAGCGGTCTCAGTACTACGTAGTGCAACGCATCGTCTAAACAATCGATCAGCAGTCCCGTGTCCCTTGATTTCCACCTGATCTTGTCGATCTACAATCACAGAGGAGTATCTGGTGGCAAAGCTCAATTGATCACCGTCTTTAAATTTGAGCTTATCTGAGGACCTCGGTGCTGGAGCCTTCCGGACACGATTTACCGATTTGGGGTAGCACTGGGGGTAATGGATGCAGCGGAAGTGCTTGTACCAAAAATGCCTACGGTAGACACCAATTCAACCCAAGACTGGCAGCTCGTCAGGCTGGACACCGACGTTTGGATCATTAAGATGGGCTTCCACTGCTGGCTTCCCTTCATCTTCGGAGGTGCTCATGACGATGCGGACGTGCTCCCATCCATCATCGGAACTTGCAATCAAGCTTTTTTATCGGATGCTATGGCGGCTAGTCGGTGTATAAAAAGGTTTATTATCACTTTTACCATTCCAAGCACTCCCATCCTATGTATCGTCGGGGATCAGAAAACATGACCAAGAATTATTTCATCACAGTGTTCAGAACATGTACCTAAAGTAGCCTTGCTAAACACCTCCATTTGAAAGTCTTTCAACCTCTTTATGCAATCTGTCAAGCTCAGCACCGTTGCCTCTGTCAAAAGCGTTCTCGAAAACACCAATTGACCCCATAGTATCCTCAGCAAGATCCAAAAACCGTGCCCAAGTCTTTGTAATGCTGTTCAGGTTGCGCTGCCTGTGGGTTAAGCGCAAGGCGTTTTGGAACCCCTTGAGCATAGCGTTACGCACTAGCTCAACTGCCATGCTGTCATTCTGCTCAGAGAATGGAAATCCGAAGGTCTCAGCAAGCTCATGTTGAACAACTTGTGGCTCTTGGATACAATCCTGATGCAACCAAGAGAGTAGATCATTGAGGCTCTTCAACATTTCATCATCGCTGGGAGCCGCGACATTGTCATCGTCGTGCTGTGCGGTATGCAGGACTGGTGAGCCGCTGTCTTTTCCGACCTCTAAATCAATATCGGGCCTCTGTTGCTCTTGCTCCTTTTCATGTTCACTACCTCCATCACGGCCATTCTCATCTTGATTATTTGTATCATACCCATCATCTTTACTCTCACTTTCATTATCGCTGTCGTCGCACCCATTCCAAAGGAATTCGTCTGCATCGTCTATACCACAGTCAATCTCGTTGTAGCCAGTGACGCCCGTGCCACTTCCCTCCTGCTCTTCTTCATCAGGGCACTGGAGAACTGCTAAAGTTAGCCACGACAGAAGAGCCTGACATTTGTCCCAAATCAAATCCTCGTATTTAGGCGTAGGTTCTCTTATGTGCTTTTTCCGCCAGGTTTCAAGAGCATCCTCCTTCGGCTGCGACAAGTTTCGTCTCAACAAATGTCGAATAGCTCGCATAGATTGACCATCCACTGCCGCACACAGGGAGTTCGTATAAATACCAGTGGTTAGTCTTCTGCCAAATTCAGCTCCCATAGAAAGGAGCACATTCACTCGGTCTATACGCCGAAAACGGCAAGCAGCAATCAGAGGTGTCAAGCATTCTCCAGTCTCTGTGACAGAGTCAATATCAAGAGCATCATACTTTCGCAAAAGATGGAAGAGCCCAGAGTCTTGGACAGAACAGGCCATGATAGTAATATTTCCGTAACCCCTTATGGGGTTAGAGATCACTGCATCCATGTCGGCTCCAGCCTGGAGTAGGGCCACCGCATTTTCGATCATCTCGTTGGATAATGCCGCCATTAGTGGTGTTCCCTCCTCTGTTGCTGCATTTGTGTTGGCACCATGACTCAGTAAGAGGTCGATATATCTCTTGTCACTTCTTCCCGCCGCCCGAGTGAGCGCAAGATCCATATCAAAACCCACGGGTGGCGATAGGTGGTGGTATCGGATCGTGCTGACTTGTGGAAACCTGTCAAATAGGTTGTCTCTAAGCTTTTTAACCTTGCTAAATGTGTCAAGCAGCTCTTCTTGATACTCTTCGTCGCAAATAACCCCGACGAAGAGAAGCGTCAGCCGTGCTAGTTCCCCGTAGCATTGCTCCACGTGTTGATCCTGCTGTGGGTCTATGGAGAACAGCTTCTCGAACATTACGCTCGGACTGTTGTTTGTGCCCGATATGGTCTGTCTCCAGCGTATAAATACTTTACAGAGTGCTAGAAACCCCTCTCCGGCGTTGGTGATACCTCCCAAATTGAGAAGTCGCTTTGCTAACAGAGTCGAGCTTCTGCTGCCATACATTGCTTCCTCTTCAGACTGGGCATCCATCATGGATCGAAATAACTGATGCAACAATCTTTGGCTGTCTTGACGTCTACCATCGTGGCCGTTACTATCATCGTAGCCGTCAAGCAGCATGGTCATTTCCTTCTTAATAAGCCGCTGAAGCTTATTAAGAATCCCGCACGAAAAGGCGGTATCAACCACAGGTCGAAACTCTAATGGTTTGATTGTAACTGGAAGCAAATTCAAAGGTTTGGTCCAAAGTTGTTCGCCTAGTGGTACTCCCCAGAACGATTGGAACGCCCTGCCGTGGTTATCTCTTGAGATAGACAAACGTGAGGGAATGATTGCAGTGATCGATGATTCGTTCAGCTTGGTGAGACCAGTCACTCTAACATTTAGCCAGGTGGTGAATGCACTCGGAAAGGAGTCATCAACAATAGATTGGATATCGTTTCGTTGAGACGGGGAGGAGATTTTCTGAAAGTGGATATGCCACTGATTGTTTGCAAAGAACCAAAGTTCGTTCAAGAAGTTCTGTTGTCGATCACGCTGGAGAGGTACGGAAAGCTTGACATTCTGACAATAATATGCCCACGGCTCCATCGCGCCCTCCCCAATTCTATATCTGAACAGAACGCTTGCGCACACTTTCGCCACATCGTAGTGACAGGTGTCTACAAGTTCGGGTTGGTGATTTCTGAGATACTCGTCAACGGATAAGTGAGAAAATCGAAATTCAGAGTCCTGTATGGTGACCAGGTGCTGACAAGCCGTAAGGATATAACCTGCATCCCCTTCAACACGGTTGGGATAATCTCCAGGTCGCCCCTGTAGTCGCTGACAGATGGCAGCGATCAGAACCTTTTCGTCACAAGTACCCAGAGCCAAGAGCCACTTGAAAACGCGAAATGCCGTTTCCTTTTGTCGCTTGTGGATTTTAGTGTTGATACGGTGGAAGATCTCATTGTATGTATCAACGAGATCCTCGGGTAGCTCTCCCAGTGTTTCTTCAACATCAAAAGCACCCATAAGGATACCGTCTGTGAGTCCATTTAGTAGATGGTCGATGTGCAACGTAGCCCATTGGAATCTGTACCGGTTTAGCATCTCATAAGTTGAGGTTTACAAAAGGCAAGATCACATACTTTCCCTGACTCTTGTCATTGAAAATCTCCAGTATCTTCTCTTTCAAGCCTTCATTTATTCTGACCGTGGGGTCTGTCAAGTTGTAGTCATCAATGCGTGCCACAACCATTTTCTCAATGTCGCTGCTATTATCATCGGCCGATATTTCGATCGTGTATTTGCCAGTGAAGTTGTGCTTGATACGATTCTCATAACGACTTGCCACCACGATCTTGATAGGCAGGTTTGTATCGAGCAGGCGATTGAGAGTCTTGAGCACCTTGCCAATCTCATTACTTGACCGAGTATCTTCACCGACGCATTCGTCCAAGGCATCCAGTATCAACACTGTCTCTGTAGTTCGTGGCATAAGCTCTATTAGAAGACCCTCGTAGTCTTCCCTGTACAGCTTCGTTGACAGCGAGCTTGTTGAGCTCTTGGTTCTGTACGTTTGGACAAGTCTTTCAGGCAAAGGGTGATAGGCAGAGGCCAGCTGCCTAACGAAACTTCGAAAGATGTCTTCACTAAATCTCCTGTCTGTGGCGTCTCGTTTGCAGTAGAAATATGCCAGATGGGGTTTGGCAAAATCGTCACCATTTCCTGCACAGTCGCCGTACTGGTCGACGAGTCTAGAAATAATAGTTGTCTTCCCGGCTCCAGCTAGGTACTGGTTAATCCACAGGTTTCTAAAAATATATGAAAGGCTAGGTGACTCACAAATCCCTTTGATCCAGAGCAGGCTAGGGCCAGAGTCATTGCTCCAAGCCAGATATTGTTGCTTCTTCAGGACCCACTCTGCGGTATCTATTGTCCTCTTATCTTTTGCACTTTGGTGGTGATCCTCAACCCTGACTGCGGAAAACCAACCCAGCATCTTATCTCGTGTATCAGCCGGAGAATTAATCCTCATAAGGGTTGGGATGTCGTGGACTTTCGACTGTAGGCTTTGGAGTAGCAGAGCTATCCCACTCTGCTGGGATAAGACTCCCACAATAGTTTCCTGCGTACCCACAACATGGGCGTTCATCTCTTTGACCAAATCGTGAATAGTATTTGCTTTGGAGTCTTGATCGATCAGTGACTTGATTGCTGAGTCTTGAAATAGTTTCTGCTCGTATTTGAAGATATCCCGCTCAAATTCCAGGATATCTTTATCGCTCCAGAAGACATACCAACAAAGGCTCACCTTGCTCTTGGTAAAGCATTTGCTCGCAATGACGAAGAACTTGAAAACACGTTGGTAGGTAGAAATGAGACACCCTTCGAAAGGCTCAGTTGCAGATTGAGCTAGCGTCTGGTGTCCGGCGGGATCGTAAATATACTTCTCATATGTGGCAGCTCTCTGCATGACGTTCACCGCTGTCTGCATACCAGAAAAGGCTGCCTCGGCTCCCTTCTCACTCATAACGGCAAACTGTCCATGAGAGTTAAAAACAAGCGTGACTTCGTTCA
Source organism: Fusarium caatingaense (assembly GCA_013624355.1). Taxonomy (NCBI): domain Eukaryota; kingdom Fungi; phylum Ascomycota; class Sordariomycetes; order Hypocreales; family Nectriaceae; genus Fusarium; species Fusarium caatingaense. Next base: position 6,895 of record JABKKP010000536.1, read on the forward strand.
GTGGTTTCGGGCGGAACATACCTGGAGAAGTACTTTGAAGATGCCCCAAACAAGACCTGCTGTTTGGTTGGAAGAGGCTGCGGTGTCCCCCACCGATTTGAGCTTATTGACAGTGTCGACGATATTCGTCCAGAGGGAATTAAGCTTTATCTCCTTCCCTAAGAATTTGAAGACCTTCTGTTTCAGTTCAGCGATCTTTTTCTGCTCTCCACAGACCACCAATAGCTCGTCTAAGGTCATCGAGGTTTCGCCATTGGCTCCGGCCTCAGCGTCCTCTTGACTCTGATGCCTGGCTTTCATGTTGAGAATTTCCTCGACAGTATTGGATTCAAGTCTCTTCCCCAATGCCCATCGCTGGAGGTCTCCCTTTTCCTTATTAGTCAACTTGTGGTAGTTATCGTCACGAAGTGCTTTCAACATGGTCTCGGTTTCGCTCAACAAGTCATCGGGAACGCCATCTGGCTTCTTTTTGATCAAATCGTCAATGGCCCTCTTGGTCTTTTGGTCAAACTTGTCCCTCAAATCCTTCAAATTCTTCTTGATTCCTTCTTCCAGAGTGTCGAAGGCCGTTTTCAGGTAGTCTTTAAGCGGCACTGTGGCCGCAGCATGAGGTGGCTCAGCCATAGTTAAGGATGATCAGGGTCGTTATGGGGCCCAGATGCAAGTGATTGCTCGAGAGAAGCGTCAATACAACCATTTACAGGCAGTAGATAATGTTTGGGATACGTGACAAGGGAGTTTCTATCATCAACGAGGCACAACGAAGGTAGTTGGTGAGTGAAATAGAGTCTGAAGAAGGTAAGGGTCAGCGAAGCGGGGTTGGTCAGATCAAAAGTGCATGATGGGGGATCGGCTACCTGCATAGATATTGCTGCGTTGTAGCTATACCACTGGTCCAAACATCAAGGCCTGCATAAGCCACCGTCAGAAGCTGAAAACCACGACCAAGACTGAAATAGAACATCCATCGCTTTTCTTCTTGAACCCCAACTGTTGACTAAAACAGATTCTAGCATAATAGTTCAAAATTTCAACATCACATTAGTCCGATAATAGTCATTAGGATTAAAAGGATAAATAAGGGTATAGGTGTTTCATTGATCTCTTCCATTATGTGTTTGTTTTACCTCTTTTGTAAACATCTTTCGGCAAAGACTCTAAAATACATCGACTCATCGCAGCCGAAGGTACATGTGAACTTATTCCACATGCTTCGCGGATCTGTCTCCAATACCTCGTCATCTCCAAACATACCGACTGCAGACTCCTCGACTCGATCCATGAGAGTAAGACAAATCCTCTTGTAGATGAGTTAAGGCCCAGGAGACAGCTCCTTAAGGATCACGTAATCCGATTCGAAAACCGCCACTCCCACTCTGAAAGGCCAGTCAATTTGTTGTTGCGAAGGTGAGGCCTCAGCTTGATCTAAGTCTAGAGGAACTCATTTTAGAGTAGACAATTGTTCAACATGACCATGGAATCGCACCTCCTTACCATCCCAAAAGCCAATTCCTTCACCATACGACTCATAGATTGTGATATATTTATCACGCTGCTCTGGAAAGCCCGGGATCAATTTACCGTCGCAAACCCACTTGGTAAACGTGAAAGAGGCATCTCGCGCCGGCAAATCCAGAAAGAGCTTGTTGAAGTACTTCAAGCCGGTTTCAGGGCTCGCTTCAATATCAGAAGCCCGGCTCTGGGGACCGACGGGTAGCATTTCATGTCGGCCGTTCGGGTACCAAACAGAAGCGAATGCGATTTCTGATTCGCCGTCGAGATTTGGTTCCATGGACCAGGAAATGAGAACTTCTCCCGTCTCCAGATAGAACTAAAGGGCAAAGTGACCTTTTCCAATATGGAAGTTGCCCCATTGTCTTTCGAGTAGGGCGAATGATTGTTCGGAATCGATCTCGTGTTGTTTGCCATCGGTTTCAAGATGCCCATTAAGACGGGTTGTAGGGTTGGCCTAGATACCATGTTAGCATTTCAGTTCAACGGCAATTGACATTCTACTAACCCAGTACCATAACTAGCCCGCAAAGGAAGTAGAGCCGTCAGGGTCTGGTCCCTGATTGACGAGCTGAACGCCACCGCCGCCTCCGTAGTAGAGGTTGCCGCCGGTAGGCTGTAAGGTAACATCGAGTTTGATTCCAACGAAATCAAGCTCAAGGTGGGTATTAGTCCATTGGTCACCGTCTTCAGGGCTGGTGATGTTCTGCGTGGCGCACTTCAACTCCAAGCGATCAGGGTTTCCAGAGCCAGGATGGATAATCGAAGCTCCGTGCGAAGTGTTGTTCAGCAGGTCACTCAAGGAAATGAATGTTCCAAGAAGTTTGTCTCCTCTCAGGCCTGCGTTGCTTGTCAAGTGATATTTGAGTCCCTCCTTTGTTGTAATCCAATAAATCATAAAGACACTGCAAAGTCTCGTTAGAACAGGATGTGTCCTTTGATAGGATGGCCACTTACTTGCTTACATTGTTGGTAGTAATATATGCCAAAGTCTTTCAAGCGTCGTATCTATTCACGAATGTCTTTTTAGACGTTAGCTAGCTGGAACCACAACTGTTATGAAAAGGTCGGACGACTGCAAACTCACCCCATCATTCTCTATGCTAGTGGGTGGGTACGAGGGAGGAGCCCACGACAAAGTAGTTCCTGACATATCTCGTAGAGTAGATTTGGCCGACAAAAATTATCAAGGTTTCTCAAAGCAGGTTACCAAAGAAGAGAACTACGTTAAAGCGAACAGAGATGAGATTGAAGTGCAGTATAGTTATGTATATTACGTTGCAAGACATCTATTTAACAATAGTTCTAACAACGGGTATACGGGTTGTTATCGGCTCCGAGTTGTGTTCCGTGACCGTTGATTGGTTGACAGAAACTTGATCTGATCAATCAATGCGATTAGAGGAAAGGTCTAATATCGGAGAATCATTGATGTCCTGGACTGACTCGGATATGACAGGGTTTAGACTGGAAGTAGGATAGCACGCGGACTAAAGTCGGAGAATACCCCGGTCGCATGTAGCAGGCCTGAGCTTGGTCTAGCGGACTAAAATCGGAGAATCTCCTTAGATCAGAGGCAACAGCATTGATCCATACACATATGATCCATACACAATACTACATAGACCCTGGATGATTCTCTCCAAAGTATGTTTGCGTAGTTTCGAGAGTCCACTTCAAGAGATATAGCGACCTTGAGTTTATCTAATAGGTTGAGCAAAGGCCCCGTCATGGCCTAATGTCTTCGCCCACAATGATACCTGCAAAATTATGCATCATGATGCTTGTCGATGGATGCGCTGATCTTCTCCTTCCGGTAAAAAAAGGAGGCCGATGCATGGACCTCTTTATGCTGCATGTGCGTGTTGTGGTCAACTGGCTCGGAAGATAAAAGGCAGCCGCAACAGTGAAATCTGAGTCCTTTCTTTTTCAACAACTTCTAGACACGACCAAGTAAACCTCCCTTCCTAGGAAGTGAGGTAGGCATCAACTTTACTTTCGCGACCATGACAGCCAGCTTGATCATACTCGGTGGTCTTTTGGTGAGTTGTGTATCAGAGGAAAGATTTCAAGTTGGTTGCTAACGTCGCGTTCACTCCAGCTTTCAGCATGGCTTCTCAACATTGCGTACCGCGTTCTACTCCACCCGCTTGCAAAGTTCCCGGGTCCGAAATTGGCCGCTGTTTCCGACGTAAGCTGTTTCGGTATACTTTACGCAATTCTCATGCTAAGCTTATCATCTTCAGATCTGGTACGCCATGAAATGGACCTCTGGTCGATATCCGTTCATCATGGAAGAAACGCATCGTAAATATGGTATGGTACCCTCCCTTTCAGTGGCTCGGAGCATACCCTGACTTCCTGTTCGAGGTGATGTGGTGCGCATTGCCCCTAACGAGCTTTCCTTCGCTACTGTGCAGGCCTATCACGATATCTACGGACATGCGCTCGAGGGTAAAAAGAAGTTCGTCAAGAGTACCTGGTATGACAGAGGAGACCATCCTGGTGTAGTCAGCGTAAGAGACCCCAAGGAACACTCGCGACAAAGGAAGTACCTCTCCCATGCATTCAGTGCCAAATCGCTACGCGGTCAAGAAGCACTCATTCATGATTATTTGGATCTTCTCTTGGGCCAATTACGAAAGCTTGGAGGTCCTGAGGGAGAGGGTATCAACATCGAGGAAGCACTCAATTGGTTGACTTTCGACATCATCGGTACTGTTCCAACATTCTGACTTTTCTTCATACTCTAATTCGTGCGTTCTAGGCGACCTTGCTTTTGGGGAATCCTTCGGTGCTGTTGCTCAAGGGAAAACCCACTTCTGGGTATCACTGATTATTGATGCGACTTATACAACGATGCTCTCGGGGTTAAGAAAGCGCGTTCCCCTCGTCAATCTGTATCTACCATTCGTTGTTCCAAGCAATGCGAGGGCTACTTATCAGAAACATACCGCGCTGACTCGCGAGAAGATGCTGAAGCGACTCGAGATGCCCAACTCGGAGGACCGTGGGGATTTCTTCGCGTCTCTGTTGCGCAAAGGCGGTAATGAGGTTCCGGAGGCTGAGCTTTACCAGCAGTCTAACACGCTCATTGTGGCTGGGTCGGAAACCACAGCGACAGGTCTCACCGGAATCGTCTTTTGCTTACTGTCAAATCCATCTACTTTGGAAGCTCTTACCAACGAAGTGCGTTTAAGGTTCAAATCGGACGCCGAGATCACAGGAGACACCACCGCAGACCTGAAGTACCTCTCTGCAGTTATTGAAGAAGGACTTCGGATCTTTCCGCCTGCGCCTTTTGGTCTTCCTCGTGTTTCGCCTGGTGCGGTGATAGACGGTCACTACGTTCCTCCAGGCGTCACTGTTAGTGTAGATCACTGGACTACCAAGCATGATGGACGATACTGGAAGGACCCGTACTCTTTTATACCAGAGCGCTGGATTGATGAAGGTTTTGGAGATAACAAGCAGGCTAGCCAACCTTTTTCTCTTGGCCCCAGAGCTTGCTTAGGCATCAACCTGGCATATCTTGAAATGAGACTCATCATTGCTAAGATGGTGTTTCATTTCGACTGGGAATTAGTGAACAAGGACGTTGATCTGTTCAAGGATTCAAGTTTGTATTTGTTGTGGAAAAAGCCTCGTTTGATGGTCCGTTTCCATCCTCATAATTAGGTTTGCAGTCAATATAATAAAACTTATCAGATTGCGCTTCGTACTCCCGCCATTTAGATAGCACATTTTGAGTGCGGAGAAGTGTAGTTTTTGATCAGTCGCGTTTCAGCTCCTTAACCACTTAAAGAGTCAGAAGCAGCAAATCTTCCATCCCCATCGGAACCAACAGGTAGGAAAGCCGGCGTCTCGCTAATAATGTGAAAAGTGGATGACGCGTGGCAAACGAGCGAATCGAGAGCTAGCAGATTTTCTGGGTTCAACGGCCATCGCATCCACTTAGTCGTGTCAGGAAATTAGCCGCAAACCGCGTTGGAAGATACTCTTGACACATCATCATGTCTTCAGGAGAAAGCTCAAGAAAGGGCAAACCCATTGCCAGGCGGGCTTGCGATCTTTGCCGCAGCCGCAAATTGCAGGTACGCACATACATACCTGCCTCTACAGGACTGGTCTGGGGCGTTCGACAGCTGACGCTCTGACAGTGCGTCTTTGATCAAATACGTACCACGTCATGCACACGTTGTGTACAAGTAGGAATGCCCTGCACATTCATGACTACCCGCAAGCCCCGGGGACCCCCTAACCGGTACATACTACCCAAAGCATATCCGGGATATGAACAATGCGCTAAGATATTTGACCAGCCGAGTTGCCGAAGCTAAAGCCCAGGGTCACAATCCTTCCCGTGGGGGTGAAGAGGCCGGAGAAGCCCAAACATCCACACTCACACATGCACAGTGTTCTCCAAAAAGCCTACCCTCGTCGCTTGTCGCAAGTTTGACAATTGAACATTTCTGCTCAAATGAGGTTTTCGAGGTATTAATCTCAGATTACCTCGAACACATCTATCCGCTTCATCCCATCATACACCGACCACTTTTCCGGACAGAATTTCAAAACAAACGCTACCGATCTGACCCATTCTTCTATCGACTATACATCGCTATTTCAGCCCTCGTCATCTCTTGGTCGCCAAGAAATTTCGAAACTTATGGATTCAATGCTGGGGAGACAGTAAGAAGCATGGTGGAAAAGGCTCACCACTTGATTACACTCAGCAAGACATCACAGAATTTACATGGTGGCATCCAGCCAAATCCTGACGACATGATATGCTCATATATACTGAGCGTGGCACTCCATGGCGCGGGCAGTACTCACTTAGGCTGGGTACACGCCTCCGAAGCGGTCTTGTGCATGAGAAGATTGAGGTTGTGCGAAAGGGAATCACATGATGATCTGGGCTTTGTCAAGTCCGAAATGTGCAAACGAGCATTTTGGATGATGTTTATTGTAATGGCGTAAGTTATATCTGCTGAAGGGTCTTAGGTGGTGGCCAACTAATCCTCGTAGCCACGATAGACTCACATACCCAGTGCCGCATACGGGGATTAGCTATAATCCGACTTGCATCGACTGGGACTTCCTTGTCTTATTGGAAGTTGATGATCCAATGCCAGATGAATGGGAACAAAGCCAAGATTCCGCAGGCACAGCTATGCTAGCTGGGTTCATTGCCTTGATCAAAATATATCTCTGCGCAATCGCATTGCGACCTCAGACACTACCCGGAAACCCACGTTATGGCCAATTTTCACCCCCATGTCCAGAACAGACATCCAAAAACTATGGTAACGGCAAGTTGACTTTCGCACAAGGCATGGATATCATAAAGGCCTTGCAGAGTATCACCAGTCAATTACCTGATGAACTGAAGCTTTTTAATGAACATTGGTACACGGATCAAGACGCTCGTTCTTTTGCCATCCCGCGGGTGAACGTATACATAACAAGTCTCTTCATCCAAAGTATTATTTTTACGACAGTATCAGCCAACATTTCACCAATTGAGGAACCAAATCAATACCTACACCAAACGAAGTCGTCGGATATGTCTCAGTCCGAAGGAAACATCGACATGAGGCGTCAATTGCTTAAAGTCCGGAAGGAAATTGCTCAAGAATTATTCCACATCATTACTGCGACACCTATCTCCGCTCTCAAAGCAAACGGAATCGCTGCTGTAAGTTCCCCATATTATACCACTACAGCCACGCCATTAGGTACGATTGGCAAGGAAAGGCCGGGAGTGACCTGAAATCATAAGCTAATGGTTACATAGGTTTCGAAACTCCGAGAAATCACAGCTGCTTTATTGAACTGCAGCATTGATAGCTCATATCGTGACAAAGAAGATGAAGAGCAAGTTCAGTCATGTATCAATTTCCTGATCGCCACCTTGGTTCAGCTCGATGATATAAAGTATATAAACGAGGAGTAAAGGGTGTTGAGGTTAGAGGGGTTATAATAATGTCTTGAAATACATAAATATTTTATCAGAATTTGGGAGTTTCTACTACTTCAAGTATGTGTAGCAACTATGACCACTCGGAACTACTGGGACCAATGAATACAGGAGTTGCAAACTAGGTTAGACAAAGGCTTCGAATTTGACAGATCTATCTAGCCTGGGACATCATGACTTCCAGCCATAACCTCCACTTCGGGATTGCGGGTCATTCGGACTCCCAGGCCAATCAATTGAGGTAGAGGATGTTCCGGGAGATTGAGGGACCACCAATTCCCATAAATCCAAATCGATCGAGTCCATTTGCCAGGTCCAAGAGGCTTGAAGCCACCAGTAGGAATCTTGTCAGCCTCCTTGAATGGATAGGTATGCTGGTCACGTTGCTTTCCGCCCTCAATTATGGCGTCAACAAACATGTCGCATACTTTGCAAGTGTCGCTTGACGCGATCAGGTGCCCAACAGAGTCATGATGAGGATGTACTGGTCCATCTTCAGTGCGGAGTTCGTGCCACGGAATAGTCTTACAAACATCGCACAAAGCTGTCGGTCGTGTCGGAGAGCTTGGGGGAATAATCAAGGGGCCATCTGCCGGGTCGTTCGCTACTGGTCGTGGTACTTGCTTGCTGGGAGGGAAACATCCCATTGTGAGCAGAGTGTTCTCCTTGAAGCTCACCGTATATGCACCTGGAGGCAACGTTTGTCTCTCCTCCACATGAAGGAACTCAGGGGACCGAGTGCTTGAATCATCTTCTCGCGAAATAGTTATCTCGCCCTGTTGTACTTCGATGTAGTGAATATACGGACAACGATAACTGATGTCAACCCCCTGTTGGCCAAGCACAGCACGGCCCAAAAAGTTGTTGTCGTCAGCAAGGGCCTTTTTCAACGCCTCCCCGTTTCTGCTAGAGCGAGCACTCCATATGGCCCATGCAGACAAGCTTTCGGGAGCGAGATCCGGACAAGCAATACGTGGGCTTTCGTCTCCTGACTCAAAGTGGCGTATGATTAATTCCATGGGCCAGTGAACTAGTCGTTTACCAGCTGGAGCGTCTGGGATCCAGACATTGGTGCCAATTGGGTGCTTTTCACTGTTTCCTGCTTCCAATGTGGTTCTCCAGATCGCCATCAACCTTTCGATGGGTGTCGGCATCATGACAGAAACAAATGTCTCAGTGGCTGGAGTAAGTGGTGATGATGCAGGTTGAGATGTGGAAGTAATGATAGGCTGATGCAGTGCTAAATGAAGAGGGATGACGACCAAGAGTGTGAATTTGGGGCACTCTTTGGAAGAATAAAGAGAAATCCTCAACGGAGGGATCTTTTGAATATCAATGACAAGGTAACAGTAGGTCCCGATCGTGTAAAAGGAGAGATTCATAATGGAAGTGTCTATCCCACTTCTTATAGCCAAAGTGAGTCCCAGCAGTCAATCTCTGGGGTACGGGAATTCTTTCCAGCGTATCTTGGAGTTCGGGATATTGCAGCCGCTATATAATCTGGACGCCCTGGTGATCATAGTGTAAGTACTCCATCAGTTCCAGCCGAGCGTGTTATGCCGCGCTTCATCGGCTGGGTATTCTATAGCATGTGCCGTTTTCATCTAGATCATGGTAGGGGCCAGCTTCCGTATTGACGAGCCTGGGCATAACGATCGTTTCCTGATGGTGTTAACAGTGTTCCGTAAAAATGGAGTAATCTTCCATGAATATATGACCAAACATGAGCCTAGACACAAGACCCGGATTCCGTTTGACCTGTGTAACCCAAACAACGCCCAAATGTTCGATTGCCTCATCACACTTTGCTTAAATGAGACGGTGAATGCAATGATGACGGGTGATTTTGGAAATGAACAGTGCCATTTGCCGAAAGAGAAGTAAAGGTCGGTCTGTTGCTCCGCTTTTGTTACGGTCAAGACACTCCATCAGCCCTAGAGCAGAGGTTTTCACAGTCTCATACATACGCCTCTTGGGCCTTTTCTCTTGCTAACAGAGACCCGGCGAAAGCATTTGATCGCATTCACGTTCAATTTAATTGTGTTTTCCATCAAGGAATTCGTTCTCCTTTCTCTGTTTCCTGTGAGCATGGTGTTTTCAAGCCACATGTGGTGGCTTGTTAAGAATCTGCCATGTTCAGGATGTCGTCTCTTCTCTTTTGCCAATCCACCGATGGTCTGACTTGGCCGAATGAAACAAACATGGCTCCGGGTACTGTGTGACGTTTCTAGCACTAACACCTACACAACAGAATTCCACGCCTGCTATTCTGACTACCAGTGTTTGGATAAGACGGTTTCTTATTTCCTTTTTTTCCCTTGTACTAGTAAGTTCTATGTAGTGTCTAAGTAGTGCGTTTTTTCAGTGTATAATATACGTTAAGTTCTTTCCCAGAACTATAGGGTAGAGCTATAGTATCTTAGAATTTGTAAAAAATCCTTTTTTAGGCTGTACTTTTATAAATATAAAGACTGTTAGTAGTATATACGCAGACCGTTGGTTCGCCCGATATCATGAATTCCCAATACTCTGGATTGAGGTTAGAGACCGTAGATGAAGACACAGCATGTAAACGTGATTCTACGCGTCATATCAACGACTCAGCGGAGCTCGGACTCACCTTTGCCCCACTGATGCAAGCTTATACATAATTATGCAAACCTATGCAACCGTTGTCCCTCTCTGAAAAAAGGGTGGAGTCTCCGTGATCCAATGATGTTCCCTGTGTATGTCTAGCCGAGTCATTGGCTGACTCCCCCGGCTTTCACCTGTGACGGTGGTGTATTATCACTCGTAGGTGATGAGATCCAGTTTGCAGAAACGGGCTGAAAGTGAGGATAAAAACCTGGTCAAGAAAAAAGCCGGCCGGCCCTTCTTCTCTCTCTGGCGCAAAGATGCGGGCGGAACTGTTACTGGCTCTCGACCCATGGCGTGGAAGGCCTCAAAATGTTGTGTAACAATGAATGTCTCCACAAACGAGATGTTGTTCACGAGCCGAGGTTCTAGACCGGTCTATCGCACTTGCACTTGAAACAGCGAATTGTATCTGTTGAAAGCAAGAAAGACCCCACTGGAGCTTGAAACATCAAAATAGAAACAGGTAAGCAGCAATCAAAACAGAGTGTCTTCACCTTTGGCAGCTTCAGTTTCTAATAGCCTAGCATCGAGACACAGATAGCCTATTGTAAGATGTCATGGAAACAGCTACTCGTCAGACGTAGACAGCCTCTCCCAGCTAGCCCCTACAGAATCTTTTGCTCAGGATGAACATTTGTCTTGTCTCCGTCTTCTACTTGAGCAAATTAATTGGATGAATTCTTCCAGTGCTTTTACTTAATGGGCCCACGGGGCGCCACAATCGTATAGAATCCTACTGCAGTCAAAATCATCGCATGATGGATAACATTATCTGAATGAGATACACAGCCTAGTTTGCTCTTTCCATTGCTTGCGACAAGATCTCCCTGACTCTCTGTCGATCCCGTTCCCTGTTTGATCCATGTTGCAAGGGTAACAGCTCCAGTGGGGCCACATACCGAAGAGGTCCAGCGGGTTTGGATATGGCACTGAAGACCGACAGCATTCCCGGGAGCTTGCCTACATCTTGCGCTCTGGTGATGTATGACTTATTGTCCTGTTGACGGGAGAAGTCTATGACGTTGGCCGCGAGGCCGACTGCCGCTGCAGTTGCCACTAGAATCAGATGTTAGTACGGAAAGACGCTCAGACTGGTTGCGTTACTCACTTGATGTCCCATTCATTAGCTCATTTCTCTTCTGATCCGGATGATGAAACCCTTCACCAAGGATAGCGAAGTTTGACGTATCACTTCTCGGTTCCGGATTGAAGCTTGAGCTCTGATTTCCCATGTTTGTCGAGTAGATGCACATGGTGGTAAGGTTATGTCGCGCTGGAAACGCAACAGTGCCAGTGTTCTGCCAATTGGCTGCAGCGGCTACGACCAGGATACCAGCAGCCTTCGCCCTGGCCACGGCTTCGTCCAGCTCCTTTGAGTAATGGCGGAAGCCAGCGGAGATACTAATTATGTCAACGCAGTTGGGTGGACTGATAGCCCAATCGATTGCCTGAGACCAAGATTAGTGAGAGGCAGAACAAGTATGTGGAGGTAACAACTTGAGCCATTCGAATTGGTCCGTCCATCTCATCAGCGTGATCCTTTTCGAATATCCTAGCAATGAATAGCTCCGCTTCCTCGTAAATGTCACAGATGATTTTAGCACAGCATGAGCCGTGCCATGAATTGTTCCGTGTCTCATCAGTAAAATCCCTGTACACGATCCTGCTCTGAGCCATGTACCGACTCTTCACCGTGTCATTCAACCCCGAATCGATAATGGCGATCTTGACCGACTCGTATCGATCCTCCTTATTTCGTTTCATTACTTTCGTCAATTTGTAAACATCCCCTAGCCAGTCGTCGGCGGTTCGTTCGTGTCCACTGTTGGAACTGTCAGCTATCTACTCACACCCTTGTATCACCTTCATGTCCTGACCTCTTAACAAATGTTGCACCTTCTTTTCGTCGGTATATATGCCGTGGGGTAAGACTCCTCCAGGTGGGTTGAGAAACAACCAGCCTCCCGCTGCGGCAGTAATCCGTTACCCATATTTTGACATCTTCCAGAGATTCGAGAGATCCTCTCCGAGCATTGTCTAAGATATCGGCATTAACAGTCCCAGGTTAACAATATAACTTAGCGAATGTCATCTTAAGCAAGTCTTACTTTCAAAGCAAATATGGCGGGCGATATTTTCTGCCGATAATGTTGCACGGTATTTGCACTTCGAGCCGGCTTGGATGCTTCCTGCGACGATCGTAAACCACCCTAGTGTCTTTGCTCCGTCTATAGCGGTCAAAACATATTCCCTCTCATAGTCAGTGGCAAGTCTGAGAAACACGATCTGTGTATCTTACCGGAAATACATATTTCTTTCCCCGTACATTGGACGGTCTACGAAGTTTACTCTCAAGGTTTCTTGAGCGATCGTAACGTAGCGTGCGAAGGTCTCGCCATCTATAGCGGGTGGTGTCAGAGCCTTGGGAGATTTACAAGACAAAACAGAAATTACCTTTGCTATCATCGAAAGAGAATTTTACATTGGACTTTTCTCTGTCTCCTCTGCCGACGACTGCATCGAACAAGAGTACATCCATCCCTTCATGAGATACCCTTGTTTGTTCCGTCACTGTAGTGTCATGAGTCAGCGAGATACGATCACGGAAAGTAAGTTAAGCTTCAGTACCGAGGACATCCTTCCTCTGCTTTGCATCCGCCGAGGCCTTCAAAATAAGTCGAATATATGGCTCAGGAAAGGCTTTGTACGTGATTGACTCATCCATGTCCTTATCTATAAGAGAGGTACGGAGAAGCCGATAGTGTTTGAGCTGCACCCAAGGACGGCTCCAGACTGTACGCTCTGTTCCACGGAGACTGGTAGTGACGATCTGTACTTTTGTCTCGGGGAAGCCAGAGTCACTATATCACCGTCAATGACTGCCAAGAGGGATAGAATGGCTTACAACGTCTTTCATGAGATTGATTACGTTTGGTACTCACTTTACAGCCCACTCCAAAGGGGTAAGTCCAATGGCTGATTCAATGCCCCTTTGACCTTTTGACGACTTGGCCACATCCTTGAGGAGTTCCTGGTAAATCGCTCCTGCAAGGCTCTCCATATAAAAAAAGCCTGCGAGCCATTAGTCGCCGCGAGGATCAATCAGGACGAAAGGGCTTTGTCCTACAGCGGGTGGGGACATCTGATAATCTCAAGACCACAGGCGTATCACATTTTGACAACCACACGCTCCAACGTCGAAGGCCATCAAGGCAGATCTCCTCCCTGAGTATGCTTTCCCCCGGTCGTCCTGAGCACAGTGTTACTTTTTTATACGACTATAGAGTCGGAAAAGGAAGTTCACAGGTTACATACTCTTGTAGCGAAGCGAAGATTGGTGTGGTGCCGCAGCACAGCAACAGACGAACTCCACATCGCTCTCCAACTCTTCCAAGGGCTTCGGAGAAAAGTGCGCTCTCGGGCAGACAGTTACAAAGCCAGTGGGATTGACAGAGTCAGCTTCGGCTGCCAACGATAACTCGCTGACAGTGAAACCGCGTGCTTCACCATTATCGCGATCATCACGTCCGAAAAGTTCAGCTGTGGCTTCCCATACTTGCTCTGAGAATATATCGAAACTCTTCCTGCCCATCTCAGCCTGCAACACTTCGGCTTGCGTGATTCCTTTGAGTCTGCTGGAAGCTTCAGAACCGCTCTAGAAGTACATGTTTGGCAGGTACTTACGAGTGCAGGCCCCCGCCCATTGCTATTGAAAGTGTGTTGGCAGATGTCCAAAACCCTTCTAGGACATGCTCTAGGTCGATTCGCCACCATGCCGGTAAAAGATGAATCTGGTCTGTAGTGGTGACAGATGAAGGTGTTATTACATCGAAAAGGCGCTTGATCTCGTGCATTGCGTTCTGACAGTCTTCGACTGTAGGCATGAGAAGAGAAGAACTCTCGATACTACCTTGATGTTGAAGGTCTTCCAAGACGACCTGGAAAGAAATAAGTTGACTTGCGGTACGAAGCACAATCATGCCGCCTTCATCCCGCCGTTTTTGCCTGACTAAACGTGCAGCCTCGATTAGGCTGCCGGCAAGGTCTCTCAGTTCTTCAAGCCGCGACATGTCCATCATTGGTTTCTTAGTAGAATGGCGCACAGCTCTTCCGACTCCATTGAGGGAATATGACATGAGTTTTGAACGGCTATGTCAGGTGACTATGCGCTGACACAAGCATGTCCATATCCTGCACCATGGCACGGGGGAATATTCCTCCGTCGCCATACAGAGCCTCATCTCAAGCAACAACTACGCGCTTAGGACTAGGCTGAGCTGACCACCATGGCCCAGTAACGGTTAGGTCGGGCTACGTGGAAATCCGAGAACCAACGGCTGAGCAGTAGAAATATACACTGATGCGGGGCTGTAACCCCATCAACAAATTGGAAGCAGGACGGTGAGCACTGCCTAGACCGCCAAGAAGCGACAGGCTGTGCAAACCATTCTAGCTGATGATCTGATGATGACGAAGGGTCGATAGCCATACGTCGGGGTTGACTGCTGACATAGGCATATTGTCCATATGAAAGCTCTCAGATGACTACTACCTGTAATATAGTCAACCTTTTTACCTAAACCGTGATTTTACAGGCAATTAGAACAAGACATATCGAACTTCATTATGTACAGCCGCCATGTTCCTACCAAACGTCTTAACTCTGGGGTGGTGTTTTCAGCACCAGGCGAGATGGAGAGTGTCCGTCCCGACGACGATACCCAACGCTACAAGCGGCGAAAGCCGAACAACATTCGAGATTGCACTGCCGGTGCTCGAAATAGAGGAATGGGCGAGAAGTCCACTAGTGGTACATCTATGCCAAACTACCAAGCGCCGTTGGCCATGTTTGCCCAATACAAGCAATGTTCAGGACATGACTGTTCGATCCAAGCTCCCGAGCAAGAGCGTCATACTTTATGCCTCCCTGTACTTAAAGTATCCTCGACCACGACTATCGAGGGAACAGTAGCCCATACGTCGCTTATACAGAGCTTTCACAACCCTTCAACCATTACCATCGAAGAGGCTCGACACACGTTCCCGTTATACAATGGTGCCGTGATTATATCTTTCGAGTGTACTATTGGCGAGGAGCGCCGATTGCGAGGCGTCGTCAAGTCAAAGGAACAGGCCTGTGAAGACTGTAAGAAGGCAGTGAAGGAGCAGGCCAAGGCTGCGGCACTTCTCGAAGAGCATACGCCCGAGATATTCGAGACCTTGCTTGGCAATATACCCCCGATCACAACGCTCGAGATCAAGTTGACCTGCATTCAAGAGCTGAGGGTGGTTATGATGGAAGGTGATGTGGCCGAGGGAATAGCGTTTATTGTCCCTACATCTATCGCACCGCGGTATAGTCTGAAGCCGCCGGCGTGGCAGCCATCATCGGAACTGCCTTACGAGAGACTGGATATAGAAGTCTTGGTCTTAAACGATGGCAGGGTCAACCCTCATGGTTGCCAAGAAGAGTCTGGGCATAGTGTGGATTACAACGGAACCAAGAGAATTGAATCTCCTCGGACAGTCAAAAGCAATGGAGAAAGGATCCTGGAGGAATTCTACCACTGGGAACACCACTCAGAGTTGCCCATCTTGAAGAAGGACTTCGTCTTCATAATTCAAGTACAAAAGGGGCACGGAATACACTCTCAGGCCACTTTGTGTCCGCCAGATGATGCAGGCCTTGCTGCCATGATGCTCAGCATCAGGCCGAACGACTTGTTCAGAAATGCTATCATCCCTCAATCCTTCTCGGGAGAGATTCTGTTTCTACTTGACCAGTCAGGTTCTATGGGCTCTGATGAGCTGCAGGCAAGGTCAGGGCTTCGCAAAGTCGACGTACTTCGAGAAGCAATGCGATCGGTAATGGCAGGTCTCCCCAAAACATGTTCCTTCAACATCATTTCGTGGGGTTCAAAAACAGTTGCTTTGTGGGGCCATTCGAGAGACCATTCACCTGATAATATCAAGGAAGCCAAGGAATGGATTTCTGGAATCGAAGCAAACATGGGTGGAACAGACCTTCTGCGGGCATTGGAAGCGACTGTTGAACGCAGACGGAAAGTGACCACGTCAACCCAGATCATTGTCCTTACAGATGGCGAATTAGATCCTGAAGATTCCATGAAATTCATTTGGAAAACACGACAAGAGCTACGAGACAAGATCCGGTTCTTTGCTTTAGGTATCGGGATTAATGTGCCCCGTAGATTGATTGAAAGCATTGCGGAACTTGGAGGTGGTTTTGCCGATGTTGTCGATACTGTTCAGAACCCAGGATAGCATTCACGGTTGAATCGACTTGTAAGATCAGCATTGCAACCTGACACCTGGGATTGCACTGTTGATCTCGGGGATGGATTCCAGAGGCAGAGCTTGGCAGATTACAAGCTTGGTGAGGATGCCTCAGACGTACAACAAGTGGCTTACTTCCAGGCTCCTTCTACCATCAGTGGCCTTCACCCGTTCAGGTTCACCTCAGTCTTCTTTTTGATTGACGCGAAGCGATATGGAGCCTTACCAAGTGAGATCACACTCATCACAAGTACAGTCGGGGCGAAGAAGATGATTCACAAACTTCTGATAGAGCCGACGACAATCCAAGACAGGACAATCCATCAGTTGGCATCCAAGGCCATATTGGTGGATCTGGAGAGTTTAGTGAAGAGAGAAATCTCCAAGTCAAGTGTCTTGAAAGATAATGCTCATATGATCGGTACTCGGTACTACATCACGAGCAAATGGACCAGTTTTGTAGCCGTCCCACAGGATCGGCCTACGACTGCCACAGAGGGCAGTTTGATGGATCACTACAAAGCAACGCATTCGAGGGTTGACATCAATGATCTTCTTAGAGGACTGGACGAGGACATCGATGATGATGCACAAGATGGTTGGAATCCTGGCAATCCCGTTTCGACAGGTTCTAGCCATAGGCCCACTTTTGACGATTCTTCTTCTTCAATGGATAGATGTTCGTATTCCGATTCGTTTGACGCTTTCCAACCTTTCTCCCGTGTTGAAGTGCGGGATGCTGCTTCCACACTATCCAACTTTGAAGCAATGTTTTCTGGGGCGTTTGAGAAGGAAAAGGACAAGAAAGTTAGGTCGCATGGATTTGACGAGATGGACGAAGGTGGCGAGCATGAGAAGGAATCTATTTATCATAAAAAAACAGTGGAGCGTCCATCCAACACAAGACAACGCGAAGTATCGCCAGTCGGTAGTCTTCACGAAAGACTTGGTAAGTACAGAAACGGTAACCTTCATGAGCTAGCAACTCTCAAGGGACGTAGGAGGTGCAAAACGCCACCTCCTTCAACAGCTCCTCTATCTGTTCCGATTATTCCCCAGATGATGAATCCTCTCACCTGGGAGCGCATTGTCGAATATCAAAATGGCCAAGGAACATTCGAACTCCCTGAAAGAGCACGAGACAGCCTACTAGGTCACTTCTGTCCCGAAACGACAATTGTACTCGAAAAAAGGCTTGAACTACTTTTATCCAGTCAGGGCTACAAACGAATTATGACGAGCACTCTCACAAATCGTCTGACCAACACAATGATGATAATCAAGTACTACCAAACACACCTGGCTTTGGCTGAGGATGTCTGGGATCTAATGATGGAAAGGGCACAAGACGCTGTCATTGAAGTCATAGGGCGGGATAATTTGGAGACTTTGGATGATCTCTTAATTGCGTCAATGATGCATAGGCACTTCCCACCTATGACCTTAGCAAGCGATAGTGACGATACACTGTCTTCTAGTGTGGCAAGGTGTCCAGTCTGTGTCTGCGAATGGCAAACATCAGGAAGGTTCATTTGTGCTTTTGATCATGACTCCAGTACACCTGAATCCTTCCAGGATTGGGTTCAGCTTTGGAAGCATCAGCAATCGCATGGGCACATGATTTGCCCCAGTGAAGAAGTCAAGAAGGGGTAGGGCTAAAGTAACCCCTCGAGGCTGAGTACCAAAAGGGTAGGCTGGGACTTCGGTTCAATCCTAAATAGAATGTCCACGATCTCATCCTCTATTTGGTCATACTGTTATAACTTCAATGTCTCCGAAGTCCCGGTGAATATCAGAAAAATGTTGTTTTACTACCTAGGCTATTGTGCTATCAATTGGTGTGCTTTATATACTGATGTGTTGTCTCTATCGACTCCACTACGGGGTAGCTGAAAGTGCCAGAAGGGTGATATTGTATTGAATAGACATTGCCGGGCGTCCTACCACCAAATGCATCAATAGCAGATCCCGAGCAGTAGCTGCACATCAGAAGAAATGCCCGTCTAGTACAACAGCTTCATCTAGCTCGCTGTCATCAACGATCTGGAAGCCCTCTAACCCTTCACCTTTCACCGCACCCTCAATATCTGTGTCACCCTCACCATCGGCAAACGTAGCTCGCTCGCTGTATGCGGACATTTGCCAGTACTTCATAAACAGCCCTTTATGCACTTTGGCCAATCGAATAGCCCAGATAAAATCTCCTTGATACTCTCCAGAAGAGCCATGCGACAACGAGCGATTGTTGTTCACAGTGGCTTTCACGGTAGCAAGTGTCGGAACATCACTGCTGCAGCATCAGGTTACCAGATCTCCAACTAGGTGGCTCAACTTACAGATTTGGCCCAATATCAACAACTGTACCTTTTTCCTCTCGCACCTCTCTTCTTCCACCACGAGCGACCTTGAGTCCTGTGATCAAGAACACGGACCAAGATGCTTTTCCTTTGGTGAATGCTTCCAGCTTTTCTTGCTCCAAACATTCCTCGATGTAATCTTCAGTTGGCTGCACGGTATATGTGTCCAGCCTATCATAGGACTCATGGTTCCCAACTGTGCGCATAAATGCGGTCTGCAGGCTTGCACCGGCGGCTATTCCAGCAACAGCGAGTATTGGCGCACCAGCGGCAAGATTGATGCCCGGTGCGTTTGTTTTGTTATCGTCCCAGATGAAGTTGAGAACAGAATTGCGATATACGACCATACGTCGAGGAAACGGCAAGATTGAGCCACGGTTGAGAGGAAAGTCGAGGTGCTTCAGATCCGAAATGAAGTGGCCGAGGCATATAGTCGCTTGCGAGTCATCCCCGTCACCAAGAAGAACAGCGTCCTCTCCGGGAGGAACATGGTCGGTTTGTCGCAGCTTGAACCACACTTTCTCCATCGTGGGTGCTGGGTTGAAACAGCGAAGTAAAGCAAGAATGCCTTTTAAGGCGAATTAAATGCTAAGTTTGAGGTCTCTCCAGCGGAAACTGAGGCTATGCTGTAAACACAACCTTGTCAGCCCAATCGTATCCCTGTAGCAGGCCTCAAAACTGGTCACGTGCCTGTCCAAGCAACCAGTCTTACGCTTGAGACGTTAACCTAGCGGGGTTTTCACACTTGTCCACGCTACAATGCTCATAGCAAGCAAAAGTACACACGCTTTAATCGATGTCTTAGTCATGGAGACCCAACAGTCTACCAATTAAAGATTTTAAATAAACCCTATAAGCTGAACGACAACACATCACAGCTCCATTTCCTCAAAACAGAGTTTGGTATATCCACAATTATCTCTCTTTTCGTCGCAGATCAAGACTGTCTTAACCAAATCTTACTCACGCTATCATGAACTGTCGCCTTTGCCGATCACCGATTGACTCATTTGAGCCCGAAACTTATGATTGCAAGTATGACGAGCTAGCGCAAGCTGCTAGCAATGGTTGTTTAGCGTGTTCTTTTGTTCTTACGTGCATCAGAACCGGGGCCGCTGACGTCCATCTTTCGGAAATTGTAAAGATCTATGTATTGTCGGACTATTATTGCGAGCTGAACTTGCGAGATGGGTCTATCAGTCTAGACATGTTCACTGACGGTCAGTTGTTTCGAAACGTTGGTTTTGTCTGTGTACTCTAAAAGAACCTGTTGCTGGGAAAGGCTGAGATTGTTTTTGGATGCTTCACACTTACTGGCGATGTCGATATTAAGCCACTGTCACTTTCCAATTCTTATCTATTCCTGATTCTTACTATTTTACTAACAGTCAACCCTACAGCTGAAAAAGACAGTCCTCCGTATATCCACCATAGGAGGAATCATATTCCCGGAGCAACTGACTCTGAAACCACTATTGCAACTATCCAATCTTGGATCACCGATTGTACAACTACCCATGAAACTTGCCAGCATTTTAATCCTCCTGCTGAGTATCCAAAAAGACTTCTTGATCTTAGCGGCCAAAGTGTTATTCTGCGAGAGAACTTTCAACCCGCCCGCTATGCGTGTCTGAGTCATTGCTGGGGAGTTAATTCGAAGGTAACCAAGACAACAACAAAGAATGTCAACGATTTCATGACGAATATCCCATGGGATCACCTCACCGCAACATTTCGAGATGCAATGACTATTTGCCGCCGTTTGGGGATCTCCTACCTATGGATAGACTCTTTATGCATCATCCAAGACAGCAAGGATGACTGGAAGGATCAGGCATCAAAAATGGCCGGCATTTATGAGAATTCACTCATCACAATCGCCGCTACGAAATCCAGGAATAGCTTCGAAGGCTGCTTTACAAAATGCGATCAAAAGTATTTATCCAAACTAGTACCTGGCTACCCGAACCATTACGTCCGTCAGCTGCCTCCCTCATTCCCGTCACTTTGGGATTCCGGAGAACTGGATCGAAGCCCAGATTGGCCTTTGCTCAACCGGGCTTGGATATACCAAGAGATGACGCTGTCCCAAAGGGTATTACACTTCTGTGCCCAAGAGGTAGTTTGGCAATGCCAGACAGTACAGCGAAGCGAAAGCGGAAGTAATGATAAGGACCTGCGTGATTACGGTGAGTACGGGGGATTGCAGCACCAGGGTGTGCCCTACCCCATTCTCGAGAGAAGTCCGAGGTATCTATGGTATCGAACTGTCCAGGACTATTCGCGCCTAGAAATGACTTTCGAGAGCGACAAGATGCCTGCCCTAGCCGGTCTCGCCGCACGGATGGAAGCTATGAGGCACGGCGATCGGTATCTGGCTGGCCTCTGGGAGAAGACTATACTATTCGACTTACTTTGGTTCGTCGAGCCGAAGTCACAACCTGGAAAGCTAAGGAATCCTCAATTTCCCTCATGGAGTTGGGCCTCGGTTGAAAATCAGGTTATGTGGTCTGAGAATGTCGAGTCAACTCTTACCTCCGTGAGGGTTGAAGAAGTTCGATTCGTGGCTACCGGTCCAAGCCATTTCGGAGAGTTTTCGGAGGCCACGGTTATCATACAAGCTCCCCTTATAGATGCAAGCCTGTTCCTTTCCCATCACAGACACACAAAACATAATGAGAGTCACAACGACGTTACAATGGAACAACTCTATCTTGTTGATTATAAGGTCGACTGCCTTCCACTGGGTTCCTCGCCCACGCATTACAAGCCCGACCCATCTGGTTTCGTTGTCCCCATAGGGGTCAGCATGTACTATCACGTCTTTCTCGCTCTCTATGTGCATCTAAGGCCTGGCAGTACATATTACGAGAGACTTGGGTACGTTGAGTTGAGTCATTCTTCTATGCGCCGTCAATTAGAGGCCATAGATGACTGTGACTCTGAAATGCAAGCTAGGACACATAGAGATACGGTTTGCATGAAGAAGTTGCTTGAGGGCATACCTACGTCTACAATGATCTTAGTTTGAGTTGTCCAAGGTACACGTTCTATTAAATTAGCTTCTTCATAAAGACAAGTCCATCTGGTCTCCGATAGCTTACATGATTAACCAACGAGACAAACAGGGGATCTACGCCTTTTACCCTTTACCTTAAACGCTGATTATCCAACTTCAGACCAACTTCCTCAATATCATAACACAGGATTCGATTTATGCAATTTGAAAGCTGACCTTCAGAAAACTGAAATAGACCATAACACAGTGTTATTGTCGATCATGTGGCCTATAGAAGGCATGCTATAAATAAAGCTTGGAACCAGTAAGCGCTTTTCACTTCGCGCTAGCGCCGTGGCTGCTTACCCTCGATAGCAGCTACCCTTGTCGTTGGGCGAATCTGCGTTTGGAACTTGGCCGCAGGTAAAGGACCAGTTGACCAAGTAAGATCAGGCGCCGAGCCTGATTTCGAGAAATCACCCCCTTGAGCAAAGCCTGCGGTCAAGCTTTACCTACTTAAACTCAAACTCTATTCCCATCTCCATTCCCCATTTAGCATCGAAGAATGTTGTTGTGAATAACCGATTCAATGTCATTGCAGTCTACTCCTCATCCAGCCATTGGCAAAAAGACTAAACCGACGAAACCTGTGAAGCCTTGGATACAGAAGCAGCTGAAACTCTGGAAGAATGTTGCGGACACCTTTCTCAGAGCTATCGGCCTTAAGATCATTTCTTTCCTGTTCAGACTGAATGAGGAAGAAAAGCCTAAAGTTCTTATAAAGAACTCTCGAGGGATTGCACTGGCGCGGTGTGCTGTTCATGTCGTCCCAGCTTTGGTGACCATCGGACTGAGCGCTTTAAACTTCGTCGGGTACTTCATCGGCGCGGAACTCCAGGGTCTTCAGAACGATGATGAGTCTAAGCTGGGGGCGTTGCAAATTGCGACCAAGGTCCAGGAGCTTCTTATAGTCGCGAGTCTCAGTGCCGTTATCTTCCATGCACTGCGGTCGGAGATTATCTTTGGTCCAGGTCTACCACTAGGCCTGCTTGTTTCAGGCTTCTCGTTCTCTTCCTTCTCGTGAGTCTTCAAGTATCCTGGCTAATGTGAAACCTTCTAACTTGTCAGTTATGTCTTCTCACCAGAGTTTGTGGGAGGAGTATGTCGGAGCTGGAAGCAGATGCGCCACACTCCGAATGCGCTTAGCACAAAATCCAAAAGATGTGGGCTCATTGCGTTACTTCTGGTTGGATCTCTGCTTGCACTTGTGGCAGCTCCAGCAACGGCCGTTCTTATGATTCCCCGAGTAATGGACTGGGAGGTAGGAGGTGGGGTCCATTGGCTAATAGGTGCGTACTTCTCCTTGGATGCATGGGAATAGCGTTACTTAAAATGGAAATAGGAAATGATGAGCATCTATGGCCCACGAACCTGACGGCGAGCTACTACCAAGACAGTAACTGCACAGAAGGTGCAGATCTATTCATTAATCCAAGATGCCCCTCGGCTGGTTTCAAGAGCTTATTCAATCACTTCGAGAACCTCTGGCGTTTACACAAAGACCACTTCAATAACGAATTACGCGATCCCTTTATCCGGAAGGCTCTCTACTCTAAACCCGCACGTCACCGAGATGCCGAAATCTGGGCTTTTACGACACACCATGCAACAGCTGTTCTATTAGACGCCGTACGTGGGATTCACCTGAAGGCACTTACGTATTTGGTTAACTCCCATCCACTTCTCGACCCGTGGCCTCAATATCTTGGCCTAGCGTCACGACAGCGATATGAGGTAGAGACCATGGCCCCAGTTACAAAGGTGCTATGCAATGCGCATAGCATAATGAACTTAGAAGAGCCTAATATCACGCTTGGGTTCCCTCATTTCGACTCTCATTTCGACTTGATCAGCTCTTGCATCGAAACAAATTCCACAACTGACGGTGAACCGTGCCCGGCTTTGATTGTATCGAATGTCACTAGACATATCGCCAAACACCTGGTCAACAGAGATATACTCAACAAAGAAAGTGATCCATTGAACAACTCGATCTTTACCGATACCCGCTCGATCATTGCCGCTCCGGTAGACCTAGGGCCTAGAACAAATAGTTCCCTTGGCATTGTCCTACTTTTGAAGGATTTCTGGAATGCTGAAGAAGAATTGAATGTCAACGTTCTTGCATGTTCGATCGACGCACGTTGGGCCAAGAGTAAAGCTGTTATATCCAGTGTTTCGGGGATCTGGATGCCACACGAATACCACGCCGGTCGGGTTGTTAACCTGGTCGAAACAGAGTTAGAGTTTGAATCTCAAGTAGGCGCCATGGATTACTATCCACCTAAGAAGGAAAAGAAGGAAACATTGAGACCTATCAGGATGAGCAGGGACTGGTACGATATGCTCTCGCCAACGATACCTGATCAATTACCTGCGAATGTATCCCAGCTTCCCTTTATTGGATCCAAGATGACCACACTTGAAGCGCTTCTCAAGGTCCAATATCATACAGAATTCTGGCTAAGGCAGTCTTTCGAAATAGTCATCGCAACTGCGATAGCTGAAGGTCTTTCTCGTTGCGGCTTGGCGACAAATGATCGTAAGATGGACATCTCCTATGGTGTGGAAAATGGAACCTTCGCTAGGCAGCTGGTTTATGCAGGCGGGCCAAAAGAGCCTTTTGAAAAGCCTACTGTGGCGAGAAGGCTGAAGCCAATGAAGGTCAAGGCCATCTTTAGAGGCTACGTTATGACCTGTGAGGGATGGTTCGATTGGTTGTCTAACATAGCGCTGCTGATCTATGCTGCTATTGCACTTACACATTCTGTGTTTGTTGTACGGGAAGGTCAGACAAGTAATGCTTGGGACTCCGTTTTGGAGCTGCTGGTCCTATGTCAGCGATCGAAACCCCCTGCTACACCCATTCTATCCAATACTTCAGTAGGTGTTGGGTCTTTCCGAACAGTCAAGGCTTTAGTTCGGGTTGATTTTGTGGAAGACAGTTCAAATACGAGTACTGACAATCAGGTCGCTCGGGGCGAGTTCCAGCTGAAGGTCGGGGATAACCTGGGTCGTAGGGACAATAGTTTGAAGCCGACAGCTGGTGTCACATATGGAACTATCTAGCCTCATCACCCAAGTTTCGGCTTGATCATTCATCTGTCGTGGTAGTCGGGAATGGCTCATTCTCAAGTCGAAGGCAGCGTCGTAAAAGGAATATCATCTTGCTCTTATTGACCAACAACAGTTAAAACCCAATTTTGCACAGATTTGGACCAGTACACCGGGGTGGACTACCCCAAACATGCTCGTTGTGGCTGCGACAAGACCGCAACACCAAGACTGTGTCCTGTCTAACATCTCATTTTTTAAAACACCGCTTAAATGGTGTTGCCGTGATGAACGGAAGCAAAGCAAATCAACCTGGTCAATGCGCTTGATCTATTTTTAGTGCTAAATGCGCAGGTCTAGTATCAGCTACCCTAAACAAGAATTAGCAAGCAGTGGCATTACAGTACCTTTATCAGCGGTGATCCTTCTTAACAGGAGTGACAAAGTTGAGTTCAAAAGACCTTATAGAATCCATAATGGACTCGCTGGTCATGCTCTTATGCCAGTAATCAGCAAATCATCCCTTTCATATTTTTAATGCACTTTGCCTTTAAGCCCAAAGCTTCCTGGAATCTGAAATCTTTCTACAAAAGGTTTCTCGAATCTATCAGAGCCATCAGCGGTAATATACAAGGTGGACATGCTCATTTCTTACTCTGTTCGGTGCAACGTTATGGGAATGACTATTACTCCCGGCCATATACATCCAAGTTCCCCCGGAACGGGGGAGCTATCGCAATAGCCTATTTCCTCCTAGGTTCTGACCAATAGATAACAGGATTGAGAGACACGAGCTGGTGGGGTATCCCTCGCGATGTCATTCAGCTGAGCCTATTGGCGATATATGAAAATACCAGCATGTGGAGTCTCGGTCGCTCTTCAGCTGCAGGCTGGAGTTTCATCCTCAAACTGCCTATACAGGGGCTGCTCAAAGTGTGGGCCGTCATCAACAGCCTGACTGGGCACGGATGTGCAGGTAAAAAGGTAGCGTCGCCATTCGGATTGCAAGAACGATGATTTACCACCATCTTTGGTCAGATATCAGCTACATGTTCACACGACATGCCCTTTTCCAACTCTGCACTTCCTTTGTCTCGATATTCAAGCTATCGTACCATGGAAGGCGCTGCTTTTGCTATTCGAAATACAATGACAAAATGCTCTCAGCCCCCCAGAAAGCGTTTGGTAGTACAGAGCGCTTACATGCATTAAATTCTTGTAAAAAAGAATTTTACTTGCACTTTACACCGACTTTCTGCATATCAGCATAAAGATCCGGAGAAGGTGAGGTTCTTCTTACGTAGTCTAGATCTTACGGGACTAGGGCATATTGGCTGACGGTGCCAGATTCCAATCGGTCTTGACTGTGGCTGAAACATTGGCCCCAGACTGGCATGAACGACCGACCAACAATAGAGAGAACAACGCTAGGGAAGGTACAAGATACAGGGTTGAAAGAAACGATACCACCCCAGACCACAGGTCAGATTTCCTTGCCTTTCCGTATCACTTGCCAAAGCCACCCAGCCACCTTGGAAGAAAGACAACAACGGTAGAGGGGTGCCGCTAATTATTACACAGCCCATCCATTTTACTCAATCACCGATCTACAAATGTAGTATGGATCGCCAGGACTCTTGAGAGATTCCAGCTGATGCAATACAGTAGAGACGGGCACTGTCGGCCATCCGGCCTGCTACACGCCTTAACCAAGCCCTAGGTTCAATAAGACATTGATCAGCATTAGGCTCCGATCAGGATCGGAGCCTCCCACCTCTGCCTCCTGACCGGCTGGGACGCACAGTAGCGCGACATGGATCTGTGACCAGAATAGACTGTAGTCACCATGATTGATACAACACTACTCAAACTCCAAGTGGGCCAATGCGGTATGGCTAGGAAGATCTGATTAAAAGAAGGGTTATGAGGGACTGCAAACCACGCCCTGATTTGTTCCTGGGCTTCGTGTACCTAATTTACCCCTCGGACAGATCAGCCTGTCCCGTGCTGCTGTGGTTGTAGTGCGTGGCTGCATATCACGCCAGCGGAAAGGACCCCTGTATGGGGATCTTGGTGCTGTTACTCCCAAGGAACAAGTGGACCACGAATGAAAGGCTTGTCTGTAGCACGGCGAAAAGAAAATAATGTTTGGTTACCTAGCGCATTCCCAGGATCTATCCGGTAGAGTCTCTTCCGATTGCTCTAAAGCATGGCCACTGTGGAACTACTAATGTTTCCCCATGTTCCCATAGAAAACGTTGTTCGACCCCTGCATGGTATACCCCGTACTCGATCCTGAGATCTTGACAGATCCACCCATGTTGGCCCCAGGCTCTTCCAACTCTTCATCCTTGATTGAATCGGGGACTGAAGACAATTGCTCCTTAGCCGCAGCTACGCGCGTCTCCGTTGTAGTCCTCATGTAGTAGTTTTTCACCAACGCATCCAAGTCCTCCATCATAAGCACAGCCAGTACCTCGACCTTCTTGTCTTTTCCCATTCTGAGAATGACCAGGCGATACCGCTCAATCCTTGACTTCCCGCTTCGCGGAGCCAGTGTCTCAAAGATCTCTCTGAGCTCGTCCGCCTTCGTCTCATAGCTCCGCAGGAGCCTCTGGGTATCAGCAATAGCCTTTTCGCTCTTGACCCACTTGACCTGATCCTTGAACTGCATGAGTGTGTCCTCCATCAAGGGCAGTCGATTAAGCACTTCCTGGAATGCCCGTGGAGTTCCATCTACCTCCTGGTAGTGTTTACGTAGCTCACTGATCAACTGAACTGTTTTCACAGCCGCATCAATGAGGGTGATTGTGGCCGAAGCAACATCCATCTTGGAAATCGTTCCGGACTGAGGAGCAAGAGTCTCGTTAGCCCTGAGCAGTCTCTCGATGATATTGCTCAATAGATGAGAGATAATAGATAAAATATAATAAAACATACGAGCAAGGGTGTGATAGTGTAAGGCAGAGACAAGAGAACCGTGACGGGCGTCTCGTGGTGTGCAGGTTCCGAAGCTAGCAGCGAATAGCTCGAGTACACTGGGACGTATGGCGGCAATTGATGGAAGTTCGTACCGGATAACCTGATACGAATGGGACACACCTCGGATTTAATATAGATCTCAGCTGTATGTACACATACGCGTCTCCTTAGTGCTGCCTGAAAGGAGATACTTTGTACGAGGGTTAAGACAGCCGGAGTTCTCATTTTCGACCGATGTACTTATGTCAGCTGAGCAATCGCACAGCACTGTTGACCCATGCAAGCCATGATACAGGCTATTGCCATTAGTGCGCCCCCTTGCTTACTACCAGGTATTGAATAACCATTGATAGCACAGTAACCTGCAAGCCTATCACACCCGTTACGAGATTGCTGGCCTTGGCATTCAGGCTGTGGACGTCTCGCTCCGGAACGCTTGTCATGCCAGCTACCCACGATGAGAGGCGAAGCCACTGCCCATCTGCCAGCAATTACTTCTATTCCCCTTCTTCTTTCCACTATTGTCACCACGTACGACTCCCTTAAGGATTTGTTCAATTGACCTCAGCTCAAAGAGACATATCAAGCCCAGCACAGCGGAAAGACTCATCTCCCTTATACTTGAAAGAAAGTCTAGGTTCCCTTCAAGCCGAAATCCATAATCAGAAGGCAAAATGTCAGGAGGCACCGCCCATAACACCGGACATGGACCAATGTTCAATTTCCAGGGAACCGGCAATGTTTTCCACTTCAGTATATTTAATACATGTATTCCACTCTAGACAATAAATTTCTGACTCTTCTGCTAGAACAACGGCTATCGGGGCTGCCTGAAGCTGACCCCATCGAAGAGTTCAAGAAAACACTGGTTTTCCCCGATATGAATAGGCGATGGCACGATATCAGTCCTGCAGTCGATGGTACATGTGCATGGATATTCAGCAATCCCGAATACGAGAAATGGGTACAAGGCGATGGTGGCAGATTGTTTTGGATTGAGAGTGGTCCTGGTTGCGGAAAGTCAACCCTTTTCAAGTACCTGAGAGACAATCATTCAACCATAAAGAAGGATGATTCTGGCTTGAAGACAGTTGTTCTGTCGTTCTTCTTCCATGCACAGGGTGTAGAGCTGCAAAAGTCACGGCTTGGGCTTTTCCGAGCCCTACTCCACCAGCTCGTATCCAAGATGCCATATCTCAAAGCTTCCTTTCTTGAAGAACTTCGAGAGGAGTCTGCCAGAAGCCAAGAGAGAGCGGAAAAAAATCGACAAATGTCTCGACAGAATACTGACACCGAAAATGGAAGTGTTGCTTCTGACTATGATACGGCCCAAGAAGAGGACAGTGAAGAGAACCTGAATTGGCATTTCATGGAATTGAAGCAGTTCCTGAGTGCATTTCTGCACAAGGCCTCCAAAACTCGGTCAATCTGGATATTTGTCGATGCCATCGATGAGTGCTGTAACGAGACGACTGAGTCTATCGTACAGCTGTTCAAGACCATTTGTCAGGATACCCATGCCGAGAAAGGCGGTGTTCGTATCTGCTTCTCATCTCGAGACTATATGCAATTCGACCGTACCTATGGGTTTTTCGTCAACACGAAAGGTGAGAATCGAAACGATATAACTGCGTATGTCCAGACGAAGCTATCGGCTTCTGAACCAAAGTTCTTCACTGAGGACCCAAATATCGCTGGGTTTATTGCGGAGGAGGCTTCAGGGATGTTCATGTGGGCTCAGATGATCACTGAACGTATCCTCAAGCCGGATTTCACATCTAAGAGCCCGGATTTTATTCGTGCAGAGATCAAGCACTATTCGGGCAGGAATCTTGAAAGCCTTTATGGAGGAGTTCTGGAGGATATGCAGCAAGATGTCGAGTCTTTATGTCTCATGGAATGGCTCACATTCTGTGAACGCCCTTTAACATTGGACGAGTTACAATGGGCACTCACCCTGCATCCCGACTGTTCGGGTACCTTCAAAAGGTTTGCAGATGCGAGAGAGTCGTCCATATTCAGGAGTATCACGGGAGAGAGAGTCTATTCACTGAGTCATGGGTTGGTTGATTATTCTGGTGACAGAGTTCGGTTCAAGCACCAATCAATGAGGGACTTTTTTCGCGGCAGAGGCTTGGCGAGACTGAGGATGGAATGTGGCATCAGTGCATCCATTTCGCCCAAAAAGGCCGTCTCGCAAGCCCACAAAAACCTTACTCATGTTTGTTTGGCGTATCTGAAACTGATGAACTACGAATCCTCGCAACAGTCTGACCTCTTTAAGTATAAGAAGACAATGTCAGCGACAACACTCGAAAGGAACTTTCCTCTTGCAAGATACAGCACTATGTATTGGACTACTCACGCCACTCAGAGCGAGCTTCCTACTACTCAAAGTGAGGATCATAGTAAGCACCATCTATTCATCAAAGCCTCTCTCGGCCACCTACCACACCATCTCACGTTCTGGTTACAATGTCTATACACCTTTTCGAATTTCGATGACGTTGGCGAAGCCATATCTGCCGCCGACGAAGGACTTGCTGAGCGAAAACCGGAGTTATTCCCAAGAGGAAAAACCAATTTGGTTCATATCGCCGCGCGAATGGGGTTAGCTTCTCTATTCGATACACTTGTGCAAGAGAGCCTCCGTGAAAACTCCTTGAGGCCCACCAAGCAGAGATTACAAAATGCTGTTCTGGACTTCAACGCCGAAGATGACTACGGATTTACCGTCTTGCATCTTGCTGCTGTAGGAGGCAATGAGCACATCGTGAGGCAGATTCTCGATGGTCATCATTTCATCACCAAGCCTATCAGCCTCAGAAGCACTATGGTAGATTTTGATCGAAGGACAGGGACCCCAGTGGTGAAATGCCCGCTTGTGATGGCTTTGGCTTCAGGTCAGGGCGGCGTTGCCCAGCTTCTACTAGATCACGGGCGTGAACATGGACGTTTCGATCCCAGTAAGCTGAGTTTCAGCCATGGATTCGGATTTTCAATGTTTTTAAATGGCGGCCATGCAATGATTAACATGCCCAGATATGGTTCGAGCCTGACAACGCCCGTACGTATAGCTCAGACTTTGGTAAAGGGGGCTTCTGGATCCTCGCAACCCAAAGTCAATGAAGACGAGGGCTCAGAGGCCGGAGGGTTCGTCAGACGGAAACTAAGACCAGTAGGTCAGTTTCTAATGACCGACCCTGACGCAGCAATCGGAGTAGTGTTCGATGATGTCCTCGAGGGCGACGACGTGCTGGCCCCGGATGTTCCGATGGGGAATGCTTTGCATCTCATGGCTATGCTCGGCGAGATTGAGATGGTTAAGGTCTTGGTCGCTTCTGGTCGGGTTGATATTAACGCCACCAATCCCTTTAACCTCACTCCACTAGCCTTTGCGGCAAGCGAAAATCACTACGAGGTTGTTGACTACCTCTTAGAGCGGGGTGTCATGCCGTATACCAGCGTTCACTACAGAGACACGCCTCTTTTCCATGCCTTGAACGCGAAAACTGAGGGTGGAGAGAGGGTGCTAAGATCTCTTTTGGGAGTGGAAAGCATCCCCGGGAACTCGTCTCATCTAGCTCTGCACCTTACAGCAGCAAAGCTCATGGGAAACGAGAAATTGGTTCAGTCTTGTGTAACGAAAAAGTCGAAGCTATTGAGTCCGTTCGCGCAGTCTTTGGAGGGAAAGACCTGGCCTGAAGACTGGAATGAGTGCAGGCGCGTCTTGTATGAGTACATCAGGAGTTATGAAGCTGAATGGGTAAAAGATAAAGTTAACGCTGCTACTGATTGGGTTAAGGAGAAGCGGTGGTGGAACAAGAAGAAACCGTAAGTCAAGTTGTTGGTAGTCTGTCCTAGAGAATCATCTTAGAAAGCTTGAGACTTGAACGTTATGGTGTTACTGTAAGTAGCATCGGCTAAGCCTTCAATTTGAATCTCACACTGTTATTGTGGATAAGGCTCATCAGAAAAGATGACTATGGAATGACAGTTAGTGTTATTTTATTAAGTACGTATCGGGCATCTTTATCAACAGATGTGTTAGATGCAAATCCTGAGTAGAATCTCAAAGTGTAATTCAATATTAACTTGCAGGCAGTTTCATGACGAGAGATTTCCCCAACGGAGGCACTGATGCTTAAATTGCTTCAAAAACCTTGAATAGGTCCCACGATGTATACCCCGCCGCGCAACTAATTGATGGTTTCCACCTGTACAGCTTTGACGAAAGTGCCGTTTCCCGATTTGATTTAACTGTTATACGCTACCAATGCGTTTCATTGAGGGGGATACTACAGTCTGTAGTTCTGTAGTTTAGTGAATAGTTGTGATTCTCTCATTTCCGGACGTTTTCAAAGAGATTGACCCCCAACACATGTGAACGTTGTGGAGGGGGTGACGCATGACAAGCCGGTAAATCGGCTCAACGAGATTGGGGGTTGGGGGAAATTGCAGGCATTGAAGCGAGAAATGAGGAGAACCGAGTTAATTCTATGGAGCCCCAATTGAGGATGAACGTCGATTGGTGACCCCACGTTTAGTCTGAAAGTCGATCCTGGGGTAAGTCGTGGAATTGGACGAGGAACGGTGCTGGTTCTGAATTTATGACTGGGTCGGGTAGATCAACGGATTTAACCGGAATATTCTTCACATGAATTCCACCAATGGGATCAAGGCAGTTGCCGTTAATCTCAATTGGAAATATTGACATATATAAGTTGTGACCACTAAGGCTGAATGAACTACACCAGCATCGACATCACTCTTCATTCCTCCTGATCATGTACATCAGCAACTTGCTCTCAGCCGCCGCTCTTTGCGCGCTGGCTACATCGGCAGCTGCCAACACCAAGCCTCACAGTGACTTACCCAAAAGGCCTCACGTTGTAGCTGCACCCTACGGCACAGGCAAAGCCTTCCCACACTCTCCCCCACGATCTAACAAGGACTTTTGCTACGTGAAGCCTACAAAGGGAAAAAAGGCAGACGACAGCCCTCGCATCCTGAAGGCCTTCAAGAAGTGCAACAAGGGAGGAACAATTGTGCTCGACAAGAACTACACTATCGCTTCGCCACTGGACTTAACATGGCTGTCTCATGTCGACGTTGTCATTACCGGAGAGATCCACTTCAAGTCTGACCCTTACTACTGGGCTGAGAACAGTTTCAAATATGACTTCCAAAACATGTCTTCTTTCTGGAAGATTGGTGGTAATGATGTTAACATTTACGGAGATTTGAGCAATGAACAATCTTTGCTTGATGGCCATGGCCAGGATTACTGGAAGGAGTATGTTACCAACAAGACTGTAAGTCTCAACCTGATGCAGCTATTTGGAGTGAGACTAACATGTGCTGTTTGGTAGTTGATGCGACCTATTCTTTTGACCATTGAAGATGCCCATGGACTTACCATGTCAAACATGAGAATGCGAAACTCACCCAACGTAAGCAAAACGTCAGGTGATTGAAATGAAACCAGTGCTTACTTTTATCAGTGGTTCAACATTATCATCAACAGTACCGACGTGCTCATCAGCGACCTCGATCTCCGTGCCAAGAGCACCAATGGCGTCAAGATTGCCAACTCTGACGGGTGGGATACCTACCGTTCCGATCGAGTCGTGATCCAGAACTCGTACATTGACAACACTGATGGTAAACTCCACGTCCACCACTCGATCGACCTCAGCTGACAATTGCAGACTGCGTATCCTTTAAACCCAACAGCACCAACACGGTTGTCCAGAACCTCGTCTGCAATGGCTCCCACGGTATTAGCGTCGGCTCTTTGGGCCAGTACAAGGGCAAAGTCGATATTGTGGAGAACCTGTACATCTATAACATCTCCATGTCAAATGCCAGTGACGGAGCCCGAATCAAGGTGTGGCCTGGCGTTGAAAGTCTTTTCCAGGACAACCTGAACGGTGGCGGAGGCCTTGGACGTGTTAGAAACGTCACTTATGACGGTTTCTACCACGAGAACAACGACAATGCTATCACCATTACTCAATGCTACGGTCAAAAGAACCAGACTCTCTGCAACCAGTTCCCGGTATGTTCTCATATCAGTATACTTGGACTAACACTAACCACCATTTGAAGGCCAACCTGACTATCGAGGACATCACCATGAAGAACTTCTGGGGTACAGTTTCAAAGAAGTTCGATCCTCGAGCTGGATCCCTGGTCTGCAGTGCACCTGACGTAAGTTCTCTTTGTAATCCTAACCTTGACGCGGCTAACATCTTCAAAAGCGATGCAGTAACATTGTGGCCGAGAACATCACCGTCGGCGTGCCTAGCAAGAAGGCACCTGTCTACGACTGTTACAACGTTGACGAAAATACTTTGGACATCACTTGCCAGGATCCCACTACAGAACGGGACACGACCAACGGTTAAGCAGATAGGCGAATTCTTCCTCGTTACACAGGTCAGCTGAGGGGGTAGAGATCATTCTCATAACCCGACCTTTAGATATAATATCAAATTAGTTCATCTTATTTTAGTTCACTTAAATCCTTACCTAGTGACTTCTTTAATAGTAAGACGGTAAGATGGGAGATGGGAGATGGGAGACACGACCTGGATGCTGTAGCCCTGAGAGAAAATGATTAATAGAGAATGGTAAAGACAAGTGGAGCTGGCCCGGGTATAAGGGAATAGGTGTCCCTGAACACGTGACTGTATCTTTCAACAAAGTCAACGTGCGGGGTCCGGAACGTACAGATGAAAATTGCGGCCTCGCTTTTCGCATCAACCCCCTTATTTTGTTTCTCTGCTTGGTATTTGCAACATTCACCATCCACAACCAGCACTGAACCGTGCCGCCAACATGGCTCTACTTGACGTTCCAACAGAGGTCCTTCGCCTGATATTGCAGCTGGCTGAGCCAGACGACTTCGAGAGCCTCATGTTAGTCTGCAAGCTAGTCCATGAGGCCGGATGCATCTTCATCGCAGAGCACAACTACTACAAGAACACTTTTCGTCATGTACGGATCGACGCACGAAGCACAGCTGTGGACAATACCGTACGATACAGCAGCCTAGCTGAGCTAGTAGGCCTCGTTGCTACGAAACCCCGGGCTGCCGCTTATATCCGAACTCTGGCAATTTATGGCCCCTTTCGCCATATGCCTCAAACGACCAGCATGGGAGTGGTTGTGGGCGGCGAACGGTGCGCATTGGAGCTTGACCGAACTTGGGCACCCGTGGCAGAACTGATCTCGGAATCTCCATGGCTAAGTGCTGCGGGATGCGATGTTGCGGCCTGGCTAGCCTTGGTCGATGCAGTGCGCAATCCTGGTCAAGACGGGGAAGGGGAAACTTACGAAGACCAGTATAATAGTGACGGATCATATCAGACGTGGAGAGAATACGCCGATTTCTGCCTATTCGTGCTTCTCCTGACGCAGCTCACACGCCTCCAGACTCTGAAAGTTAAGCACGACTTCCACTATGCATCCAGCTACGAGGATGACCAGTTCGCGGCTCCTGTTCTTGTCCAGGCTAAAAGAGTTCTCGACCTCATATCACTCTATACCAATAGAAACAGCCGCGCCTTGATTAAACCATCCTCTGTAAAGATCGACAGTCTTCCCGCCTCACCGCTCGAATCTTTAACCGAACTATACTATAGCTCACGACAAGGCAACTCTTACCCCATGGATGCAACTGCCTTGCATCCATTCATCGGCTTACCTAACCTTCGCCGGTTATGCGCGCATGATCTCAAGACACTATCCAGTATAGACTATGCGTATACATGGCCTCCACAGAAATACTTGACGCAGCCCATAGATGACGAGGTTGCGGCATCGCACGGTGCGAAGGATGTCCGTGGCAGCCAGCACCCGAACTACTACAACAACAATGACTACTCGCTACTCGCTTCACAGGACCATAGCACTGTGGAGTACCTGGAACTTCTTCGCTGCGACTTGAGACCTCGTGGCATTGCGTCTCTTATCGAGCGCATGCCGTCACTGACTACAGTTCTCTATACGTACAAGCTTAAATCTGGCCTCACTGAATATGATGCCGTGGTGGGTTGGGATTTTGACGCGGGTAATTTGCTGCAAGCAATTGCGGATGCAAGTCGAGTTGTTGTGGACGGTGTTAATCAACCTGTCACTGCTCGTAGGCTGCAAACTGATGGAAGTAGCTCTAAGGAACGGCTGAGGAGAAGCAGCAACTGCGGACGAGATGACTCTGAACATTTGATCTCAGCCGAGCGGATCACAGACTTGTCTATAGGCATTGACGATTGCCCTGGTCACATTGCTACGGGGATCTCGGGAGCAACCATCCAACGGTTCACAAACATCAAGAAATTGGCATTGGACGTCCGTACGTTTCTTGGTCCACCACCTGAGAGTGGCGAGAGGCGAGATTCCTATAGCAACTGGGATCCGCAGACGTCCAGCTGGAACCCTGAGACTGACATCCCTTCTCTGATTGACGTTTTGCCCAGCTCATTGGAGAGTCTGGAGCTTTTCGTTGACATGCAGGGCTCTGAGGGCAACTCTCACCGCGAGTTTTGGGACGTGGAGTTTGTGTACTGGACGAAGTTGTTGGAAGGGTTCCGTGAAGGCAGGGACGAACGATTGCCTAATTTGAAGGACTTCGTAGTGAGGGAGAATCCGCTCATGTTTAAAGGTCACCGGCCTAGTGGCGTGTATGAGGAAGTACTCTTGAGTGACGATCCGAGAAGTGTGGCCAACCGGCGAGCCGCATTAGAAGCAGGGGCTGACTTTGTGTCTGCCGATGGTATCCAAATGTCGTGGCGCGAAGGTCGTGAGGAGGAACAGGCTTCAATTTACGCGGATGGATTATATCTATACTGAGCCCATCCATTACAAACTAGCCTCAATACAAAATACAGGAGCTTCATTCGGGAAAAATCCATCGGCTATACGGGAACTTCGTGAAAATCCAATCTGGATACTTGCTATCATCAACTACCATGACCCATCATCTCCACTAATTAGCTGGGTTAGATGGCGCAGTCCTCTTCAAAGTAAGAGGCACAACTTCATCTGACTTGGCAGAAGTTGAAGCATTCCAGCCAACAGTATAAACGCCATCAATATCAGTATCCTGTCTGTACCAGAGCGAAAGCATTGCTCCATCCTCCCGAGCCATGAAGAATGATCCGTAGAACATAAAGTCTGAAACGTAGTTACTCGTGTTGGCTGTGCTGTTGACCAATTTGACAGTCTTGAGTGCAGACGATGGACCGGGGACGACGAGCGACTTGTTTGACCAGGTAGGGTTTCTATCACCGGGAAGATCCGTCATGTTGGGGGAAGCCTTCAACTCATTGTTGGAAATGGTGACTAAGTTGTATTAGGCATAAATTCTAAATGTTTGTTACTGCGTGGGTTGACTTACATTGAATTGGTGCGGCTTCATCGTCATTGACACGGCTGTAATTGCCTACATAGATAGCATCTGGCGGAAGGTCAGCAATCAGTAAATATTATTAGAAACAAAATGAGCCGTACCGCCTGCCGAGAATAACGACATGCCACCAACACCGGGACCGTAGGCATACAGAGAAAACGATCCCGGATTGTCAGTTGCAGCTACATAAGTAGCGAATGTTGGAAGTGCAGCTTTCACGAAGTCTGAAGCACGCATAATTGATGTGTTAATCGGAAAGGATAGTGCGCAATATTTGCTTGTGGGTAAATTCAACGAGAAGGAAATGATAAGTGATATAGTAACTGATATCTAAGTATTACACTGCCCCGTGGATGACGAATATCCGTTTGTTCGACGGTCCGGGTTAAATTTGAGGGCTTACGCATTTCATGCGCATTGTTTTCACGGGTTCTCCCACAACAAGTACGATTGAGTAGAAAGATAAGAACGTGATGTGGGCAGCTAGCCGAAAATGTTTCGATCGACGTTCTAGTGACCCATTTTAGGTATGGGTTCAGGAACGGCCCGATGTTTCTGTTCGGGAGACCCTTGTTTCAAACTGACGTTAGCTGCGGTCAGTGCGAACCGCGTCGTCGGCAGATTCGTGTGCGTACTGGTCACATATCACGGGACCGACTTATAGATATCGTATTAAGAAGATCGCAGTACTTAAAAATAGTTCAAGTTGCCAGTAGTGATAGTTATTTCCAATCATTCTCGTTGTTCATCTTTCTTACGATCGCCTTTCTTTCGGCTTGCATTCTTTGGCAAGCAATCTCTCTCAGCCATGCAGTTGCATCATCTACTTCTAGCTGGTTATCTCGGGATCTCCCAAGCTTTGGACCTCGGCTCTTTGAACAGTCTCGACAGGCGTGGTTCATGCGATGGAAACACCGCTTCCACTCGCTCAACATGGTGTGACTATTCCATCGACACGGACTATTCTATCGAGCCTGTTGATACTGGCGTGACGAAAGAATATTGGTTAGAGTTAACAGATGTTACTGTTGCTCCCGATGGCTATTCACGCTCAGCTATGGCCGTCAACGGTACTATCCCGGGCCCTACTCTCTTTGCTGACTGGGGCGATACTGTCGTGGTCCATGTAACGAATTCTTTGACTACATCCCTAAATGGTAAGTATACAATTGTGTTAGTCTGAACTGTAAGACTTGATAGCTGACCTTTGAAAACCTTACATAGGTACTAGTATACACTGGCACGGTATCCGCCAGAACTACACCAACCAATATGATGGTGTATCGTCTATTACCCAGTGTCCTCTTGCTGTCGGCGAAACCGTTACCTACACCTGGAAAGCTACCCAGTATGGTTCAACGTGGTATCATTCGCATTGGGCTCTTCAGGCTTGGCAAGGTATATTTGGTGGTATCATTATCAACGGACCCGCCACTGCCGACTACGATGAAGATCTAGGAATGGTCTTTCTCAACGACTGGGACCATCAGACTGTGGACGAGCTCTACTATTCAGCTGAGACAGATGGACCTCCGACTTTGGATAACGGACTTATCAACGGGACTAACGTATATGGTGATGATGATGATAGTTCCCAGACTGGATCCCGCTTCAACGTATCCTTCGAGTCTGGTACATCATACCGTATGCGATTAGTCAATGCGGCAGTTGACACGCATTGGAAGTTCTCTATCGACAACCACACCTTGACAATCATCGCATCAGACTTGGTACCTATCGAACCATATGAAACGACGGTCCTGGACATCGGCATGGGTTAGTAAAGTCAATTATTAAGAAGTTTAATCATACTAACCCCACCAAGGCCAACGATACGATATCGTAGTAACCGCCGACCAAGCCGACATTGCCGACAGCTTCTGGATGCGTGCGATTCCCCAATCAGCCTGTTCGGATAACGACTCCACGGATAACATCAAGGGCATTGTCTACTATGGGGACAGTCCTGGAACACCCTCCACAACTGGCTATGACTACACAGACAGTTGCGACGATGAAACAGACAACCTGGTCCCCTACATCTCGAAGAGTGTTGAAGACTCCAACTGGAGTGACCTCGAGACAGCCACTGTTGCACAGAACAGTGCTGGTCTGTTCAAGTGGATGCTCAACAGTACTAGCTTCCTGATGGACTGGGCAAACCCGACTCTAGGTCAAATCCTCAACGGCACTACTGATTTCGATACGGAAAACGCAGTCATTGAGTTGACTGAGGCGAATCAATGGGTTTATTTTGTCATCGAGACAACTCTCCCGGTTCCTCATCCCATTCATCTGCACGGCCACGACTTTTTCATCCTGGCACAGGGAACTGGCGTCTACTCGTCTTCTGTGACTCTGAATACTAGCAATCCACCTCGCCGTGACACGGCCATGCTTCCAGCAAACGGATATCTTGTCATGGCTTGGGAAACGGACAACCCTGGTGCCTGGTTGTGCCATTGCCATATTGGTAAGTTTAATGAACCATGGAGTGAAGGTCAATTTTGCTAACTAATTCGTAGGTTGGCATACATCTGAGGGTTTTGCTTTGCAGTTCATTGAGCGTGCGAGCGAAATCCCCGATATTACGACGTCTAGCTATGTTTCTGATGTTTGTGATGCTTGGACTACCTTCCAGAGTGAGAATTCAATTGAGCAGGAGGATTCTGGTGTTTAATTAGGGTAGTCTATTTGTTCAACAGCCGTGCTGACTGTACTGACACCAGCTACGACATTCAAGGTAGTAATTACTTTCTGTCGCAGATCTTATCACTCTCATTCTATTGCCACTCTTCTCTCGATTTATTTCGTCTGATATACTGAAGAGACAATGATGCGGTCTGACTATAGTTACTACTTCGTGACAGATAATTGTCACAATCCGCTCCGCACGGCGAAATTGGAAATGGGGTAGCTAGCTCTCTTCACCATCTTCATACACCGTGCAGATAATATCCAGCCAAGCCTCATATGTGGGATTTTGGTTAGATACTTCCAATCACACGTTTGGCCATCCTAGAATCTTAGGCCACATTGAGAAACAGCCACCATGAAACTTTGAGCCTCATTCGGATCTTAATTCATCATAACTGACAGTACGTTGTACGAATATGCCCAAGTACTTCGAACCATCACCAAGACATCCCGATTTCTTATGTGATGCACCACTGATCGAGCCATTCGTCTTGTTCCTAAGCTGTAATATATGATTGAATCTCCATTGCTACAGATCAAGTGTGACATTACTTAATCTAAACCTCTTGTCAACAGACGTGCCCTGACCAGGGAGCGTTGTTATGCTCTCAAGCCTCAAGAATCTTGAATTCGGCAGGGACAGCATCGGCACTAGCGCCACTAATGGCAATCTTCTCCTACAAGGGGGAAATCCAGTTAGCGTTCAGTCCAGACACCATATACATGGGTGCAGCAGAAACTTACCAACTCCTGAACCTTCTCTTCTGAGAGTCCAGCAATATCGTACATGGTACCATCCGTAAGGCCAAGGGCATTGGGCTCGGCGGTAGCCTCACACTTTCCTTCAGCCTGCTCGGCAGGGCACGACTTATCCTCGGCGCGCTTTCGGCCGAGGAACCAGTAGCTACCTCCGGTGCGGTCACCACGAGAGTTGTATGACATGCAAAGATCGGTTCTGCCGTTTGAGTCTTGCTCGTTTGCCATGTAAGTGCAGCCACCACCGGTATTGGCCTGGGTGCGGATGCGCCAGGAGCTTGGGATCTGTCAATTCCATATTAGTCCCCGATTACTAAACCGACTACTCAAAAAACATGTTTTCACGTACAGCGTTTGCAGAGATACTCAGTCTACCACTGCCTGCAGAGTTGCTGAAAACACAGCATACGTTGGGGTTGAGGCCAACGCAGGCTACGAAAGCGCCGTTGCAGGAATCACCTGACCAAGCCCTCATGTCAACGGCTGATGCAGTAGCTGCGAAAGCGAGGAGAAGTCCGGAGAAGTGCATGTTGATGGTGTTTGTTGCGATGTTGTCAAGTTGAAGACGAGATGTTGGTGAGTGATGAAGCCAAAAGAACTGGACGAAGCACCTCTCTTTATACTACTTCACTGCCAGGTTTCTAATCCTACGACTGGTACTATTTCGATTAAGAGAAAGTCTAATTCATACGTTGGCAGTATTGCTGTGCTGGAGGCAAGCGGGACCTGTCTGCTACCTTCCGAATGGGGCGTCGGATGGTCGCTGGCGATGATTGGTAGCATTGTGAGCATCCTTCGGCAATGGTTGAGAACCCTGCTACTCCACTGGAAC
Organism: Fusarium caatingaense; assembly: GCA_013624355.1. Lineage (NCBI taxonomy): Eukaryota > Fungi > Ascomycota > Sordariomycetes > Hypocreales > Nectriaceae > Fusarium > Fusarium caatingaense. Next base: position 48,475 of record JABKKP010000536.1, read on the forward strand.
CAAAGTCCCTTTATCTTGTGGGGTCCGTTCTCTTTGATATTGACTCTTCTCTGTAGCTTGGTAAAGCCATTCCTTCTAGATTATAGTTAAATATCCAGCTTGCAATATTCTTTTCCTAGCCTATCCTCCTTTCCCTTAACTTTGCAACTCAAAAATTGATTCTCCTTCAATAACGAGTATTAATTCTATCCGCTATTGATTCAAATACAATCCGAGCGCCTGCTCAACGAGGGTAAGCATGTAGGATCCTCTTTTTTATCTGACTGCACCTTGCCACTGATCCTTCAGCTAACGAACCTAGTATACTTGCCATTCTAGGCGTCGATAGTATTTGCGCAAGGGGACTTCCGTGGTTCCGTAGAATTTCTGCTTTGCCGTCTAGACCCATAAAGCAAACATTGCAGATAGTGAATAATCAGGCTAAGATGAACCCTTGCAGTTGGTGGGCCCAAGCTCAAATGGACAGTCTGGAATCACAGGGTGATGAAGCTATCTGTACAGGGTATTCAAGTACAGATGCATATAAAAAGTCTGGGAGATATCACTTGAGTGTTTGGGAGGACTAAAATCGATGACAGAAAGAATTAATGCACTTCTTTCTCGTGTTTAGATTACGGCTGGAATGATATAAACTGAATTTTATGGTCTGATAATTGTTATTATTGAAGTTGGATCAATAATCACAGTGCTGGATTCCCAGTTCTGCTTCAACCTTGGGAAGGCTGGTGCTGCAGGGTACTTCCAGGAACAACACCAACAGACGCCCTGAATATGCATAAGTGCTTACATTTGCTCCGGTCCGCTGTTCATTAGCTGCTTTCGGTTTGCCGTTGCCGCTGTGTAATCTTCCGTTTGACTTTATCCACAGACAATAAGGGATCGAAGTTGACCAGTAGTTATAGCTATTTATTGATATGCGGAACCTTTCCAACCACGTACTGCGTCAAGATCGACCGCCTTTAACGAATCACACATGTCAATTAGCTCTCGACAAGAGAAAGGGTCCTTGATGACTGTACTTATTCGGTTATCCTTTTCCTGTTGTAAATATCTTCTTGATTGGATTGTGGGAGAGGACGGGAAATCAAGAAACTAATACCTTAGCGTTCTACGTGCTTTCCTTCAAGTTGAAGTTCTGGGCCTCATAGGCGTAAGTCTAATTTTGCGGAAAAGGCTGAGCCTGCATCCGTCCATCATAGGCGGGTCTATTCGGTCTGAGACGCATATAATTCGCTGCATCGCCAATCAACGATACCCCTGCCTGTTCTGTATTTGGCAAAGCGTGAAATCTCAGGTCAGACCGCCCCCTGTGACATTGTTCAACTGTAATGCAACGATACATTCTTGCCAGCTTTCACTTCAAAAGGCAAAGAGAACATACCACAGTGAGGATTCTCTGGTCCATAGCGCCCCAACTACCAATCCGCCCGTTACTAGCAAAACTATCAGAGAGTGCACAGGTATTGGAGTACTTATCCACTAATGGGAAACCAGATATTATCCACCAGTATCTTCGTAACTGTGGTTTTGGAAGGCCTGACTGACGACTAATCGGAAAACATAAGGATTTTACAAGTTAACTGCTCACCTGACTCAAGTTGCCAACCCGGAGAAGTATGTGTCTCAAGTTGCCGCGGCAAGACCCGTGCAGCGAAATCAACTAGCAATGTCTGTATCTCACCTGGACCGTCAAAGCTGTTCCGGCGTCAACGTAAAGCTGAAGTCGCGGCTTCGTCGCCTTACCCGAACCTAGAGGTAACAGAAAACGGACACGATTAGGTGATACGGGGTTGTTGATTGATGGCCACAGGAAATTTTAGTCTTGCAAACCGGCAACAGTCTTGCGTATATGAAGTTATTTGTTCTATGCAATACGGCCAGCCGTTTGGAACCATTTCGTGGTCACTGACTTTGCACAAGAGGTTGGTCGATCTAGTAAGGTCCGATCTCAGAGACTACAAGTACTCAGCGGAATTGAAAGCCGGACCTCTCTTCTTTAATGTCCCTCATGATGGCCTGGACATCGAAGCGCTGATACCCATAGTCAGAGATGGGCCAAATCGCTTCTTAGTGGAGTCTATAAACCGGCTCAATTAACGTAGCTGTACCTAGGATCTATTACAGCTGTAGTATTTATATACTTTATATTACACTCGACTTAGTTTTAGGTACAACACTCTTAGTCTCTAAGTGTCTTGATACTATTTGCCCCCAACAGGCGTGGGAAACAAATTTGATGGGATTGGAGATTCCGGCCCCTAATGACCCGAGAAGAGTGGGCCAAAACACCAAACCCCGCATAACTTTGAAGTCGATCGCCCCAGGATCGAGTTAGTGAACTAGGATCGTATCGATTGGTGGGATAATACCCAATGTCCGTGTATTCGAATACGATCGACATGGCCGAAGTACTGTTAAAAAGAGATCGTAGACCAGCCATAAAATAACACTAAAAGTCAGGTTTATTAGTCGTGTTCAATATGAAGCCTTTCCTCCTGGCCGGTATTATACTGCTTCAGTGGATTCCCGGTTCCCTGGGAGTCCCAGGTCACAAGTCGCCTTTTGCTAATGTTAAAAATGGCACCTATCGAGGAATTCATTCCAACGAGTATAATCAAGATTTTTTCTTGGGAATTCCTTTTGCTGAGCCGCCCGTTGGCGACCTGCGCTTCCGAAACCCTCGACCATACGATCGGTCTTGGAAAGGAACCCGCGATGCGAGCAAGTACTCTCCTGCCTGCGTAGGCTATGGGGTAAGTTAATGCAACCACAGATGACGAGCAATCTCGCTGACTGTCTTAGCCATCACAGTTGGGTTACAATACGAGTGAAGTACGTATTACAAGAACTATGATAACTTTTGGACTAATACTCAACAGGATTGTTTGTATCTCAACGTTATACGCCCCTCAGGGTACTCCAACAAGAAGCTGCCGGTAGCCGTTTGGATCCACGGCGGAGGTTACTACCAAGGCAGTGGCGTAGACCTCCGCTACAACCTCACCTTTATCGTCGAACAATCCGTTAAAATCGGGCAGCCTATCATGGCCGTCAGCATGAACTATCGGCTTGGCGCATTTGGCTTTCTCAACTCAGCCGAATCTTTCGAGACCGGTGACTCAAACATGGGCTTTCGCGACCAGAGATTATCGTTGCATTGGATCCAGGAGAATATTGCAGCTTTTGGAGGTGACCCGTCCAAGGTGACTATCTGGGGCCAAAGTGCAGGCGCTGCATCTGTTGGTGCTCAGATTCTGGCCTATAATGGTCGTGATGACAACCTGTTCCGCTCAGCTATCTTGCAAAGCGGTGCACCTATCTCCCTTGCATCTCAATCCGACCTATCGGAGGATTTGTACGAGCTACTTCTCAAGAATACTAGCTGCAGCTCGCTTGAATGTCTACGATCTCTTCCCTTTGTTGATCTCGACAAAGCACTCAATAGTACGGCCCTTTCCGGTTGGAATCCAAAGATAGATGGAGACTTCGTGGCCCGACATGGTTCCCAGCAGTTGCAAGATGGCGCTTTCGTCAAAGTTCCCATCATTGTCGGAGCGACCACCGACGAAGGCACAAGCTTCTCAAAGACGGGAATCAACACAACTGCGCAGTTTGTCGCAGCCATAGAGAACTCTTCTTCACCTATCAACAGCTCTTTTGCCCGCACGGTCGCTAAATCATATCCCGAACGAAGCCCAGACCAAGTCCTTCATAATCTTGCGTCTGACTGGGTACCTCCTCCCAAATATGGTGAACAATTCCGAAGAGCGGCAACTTACTACGGCGATGTCAACATGGTGGCACCTCGAAGACTGACCGCCGAGGTTTGGGCATCTAAGGGACTGCCTGTTTATTCCTATCGATTCGACGCGATTCCCGCATGGGCCACCTATGTCCAAGGAGCAACGCACTTTGTGGATGTGGCATTCTCCATGATAAATCTCAACGGCACAGGCTACGCACCAATACGCACACCACCTTTCCAGGGCTTACCAGAGTCGTACAGGGATCTTGCAAGGCTCATGTCTGGCGATTTTGTCAAGTTTGTGGTAACAGGAGATCCTAACGGATGGAAGGGTCGAAAGGATTCTATGATGAGTCTAGGCAAGCCGATTCCTGCTTGGCCAATCTACAAGACGAAGGGTCATGGCGTTCCGCAGAACTTTCTATACCGAGGGAACCTTAGCAGTACGGTTGAGAAGGATATTTGGAGGAATAAGTCAATCGCGCTTCTCAACTCAGTTAATCTGGATGTTTATGATCGGTAGTTGGGTTAGAAAACTCAGTACCTGATCAAACGGACAATGTGTATTCTCGTTAGGTTAGAAACTGCCATAGTATATTTAGTTTATATCTTTTACCTTTGTATTTCTCTATAATATATTTCGAAAGGCACTAATATCCAGGTCCACGTTAATTAACAGGGAAGTTCTTGTTAAACCGGAATATGTTCTTTGGGTCCCATCTCTTCTTAGCAGCAAGTAATCGCTCGTACTTCTCTGGTTTGCCGAAAAGACGACGAACCCACTCCGGCCCAAGATTAATACTGAAATTAGAGTACCCGTTGCGTAAACAGCCTTCTGATACTCGGTCGGCTGTTTCATTAACCCAAGACATGTGCTCTTCATCACCAGACGAAGACTTCCATTGGGCAACAATTTGATAGAACCCAAGGGCGCCCTCGCGGGAGAAGGCGCATGAGTCTTCCTCAAAATCCTCCGCAATCGCTCCTCCAGCAAAGAACCACAGCTCTTGAACATGCCCATCAGATGCCCGCTCAGCAGCTGCAATCATCCTGTCGATCATTTGCTCGGTCACGTCGGAAAAGTAAGCCCCTCTTGTGATTGACCTCATACCATATGGAGCCATGGCATCGAGGAAGCTATTGACTTCTAGCCATGGCTTCATGTGTTTCTCAATTGCAGCCGGTTTGCCAAGAGCCGCGACATCTCGTACAACACCTTCGAAATCAGCCTCTTGGCCAGAAAAGGCGCATATCATGATCAGACCAGGGGCTCCGTGAAGCTCCTCAGGAATATGGGGAGCAGGTGGTAGTGTTACCAGGGCCGGGATGGCCTGTAGCTCTCGAGGAGCAGATTTCATAAAGCCAGTCATCTTCAAGAGCACTTGTTTGGTTTCAACAATGTCGAAGATGAGAGTTGCCAGGCCGACCTCGGCAGGAAACGTGTGGGCACGGTACTCAAAGGTCGTTACCACGCCGAAATTACCGCCGCCGCCTCGAAGTGCCCAGAACAAGTCTGGGTTCTCCTCCAAATCAGCTCTCACGAATCGGCCGTCGGCTGTGACGAGTTCGCAAGCAAGAAGATTATCGACAGTGGCCCCAAAGCGTCTCATATTTAATCCCACACCACCGCCCAGTGTCAAGCCAGCAATACCGGTGTGACTGACCGTGCCCGCAGGAACGACAAAGCCATGCTGCGCACAGGCCGCATCTAGATCTCCTAGACAGGCCCCAGCAGAAGCGCGGACAACCTGGGTATTGATATCAACTGAAATTTCTTTCCATTGACTCATATCCACGACAAGCTGGTCATGGGGCATGGCAGCCGCGTCTGCTCCGTGCCCGCCGCCACGGATCGCAACCGGGATATTGTTGGTAGAGGCGTGACGCATCAGGGCTTGTAGGTCGGCCACATCAGCTGGGCGGACGATAAGGGCGGGAAGCCAGTCATCCTTGACCATATTGAAGATGAGACGTGCATCTTTGTAGCCGGGATCGCCTACCCGGTACTTTTGCCCACGAAACTCAGTCGGCGCTAGGGCTAGAGGTGAGACTGAAAGTGCTGACATGATAATCGATATGAGACTTGAATAGCGATGGAGCTTGGATGCAAGGTGGCGGAGATAAAGGAATGTAAAACAGAAGAGTGCATAGCTGAAAAGACATGATAAAAGATGTTCTTAAGTACTTTATTACTGTTGGTAGCTAACATGTATAATCCCTGAGCTTTGCGGAACATCTCGGCGGTATGAGTTTACTATTGGGGTAAATATCTTGACGATGAATTTTCGGAAGAATTGTATGCTCTCTGGACTGTTTTTCACCCTCGGACTTCCCATTCACGGACATCCGAGGATACCGACGTCCGCTTCTGTGGGGACTTCGCTTAATTGCATGTCTCAATCTTCTGTTGTAATCGGGATCACCTTAACTTACCCTTACATAATCTTCAAGATCTTAAGTTAGCAAAATATTCAAGAAATGCAAGCTGGTTCAGGTTTAACAATACAAGGCCAACCATTCGGCCAATCTACCCGGGAGGATTCAGCTGCGCTTAGTAAATTACAGTAGGTAGCACTGGGGTAGAGCTTTAATCTTTCTAGAGAAGAAGCTTTAGACACAAAAGTTGTCTCCACGGTCTGTAACATGACATTATACTAAATATTTAGTATAT